>JANHGN010017352.1:50434-86861 GCA_024605025.1 Megaceryle maxima
AGAGTCGTGGCTGGTCAGTATTTAAAGACCATATTGATATTGTATTCTACCTGACAAAGGATGAACTGAGTTCAGATTCTTCATGGTACCTAAGTGCACTGCTCCCTCCCAACACAAAGATTTACGATCCAACACATAACCACACAGACACCAGACTTTTTCCTCTCTCATTCTTTTCTAGGAATCATTTAATAAATATCTAGGATAGTTGAAGTTCCGAGCCAGGACAGTGGCAAGAATCAAAAATAAGCCAGTCTGAACATTTATTTTCTTTGCATTGAAGCCAGAATAAATCTATAGAGATGAGCAGATTTCTTGCACTCTTAGGGTACTGCAACTAAGACCAGCCTTGGCCACTGAGATGAGATGTTGATCTCATTCGCATGTCCTTCATTATAAACAGCCCCACTAAGGTCAACCTTATATCCCTAAAATAAAAGCATGACATCAACTTCTGAGACAGTGCTACCTCTAAACAGGGAAGAGAAATGCATTGAGTTAATCCAGTCAGTTTTCAGGGTTTGCTTTAGGATAAGGAAAATTTCACACAGATTCTGCTGAATGTACTAAATTTCTAGATCTTTCCTTCTTTGAAAAAGGGGGCTGAGGTAACTAGTTCAGAAAAAATAGCCTGTACACTGTGGTCAGTTACTATTTGTTCTCCATCAGGGTCTGTCTGCCTTCAGAATCCAGTAAATATTGAATATGCAGAGAAAAAGCCTATTTTGTTTCTTGAACTTTATTGTTACTCTCACTTCTTCATTGTTAATCCCAGAAGAAAGTCTTCTTGCCTCTCAGTTCAAACTGACACAAACCACATCCGGCAGTTTTAGCAAACGTCCCATTTCCTGATTTCTAATCAGCTTTAATCAACTAACAAATACCTGAATCTGATCAGTGCAGACAGAAGCAGCAATGAATTAATAGCCAAACGGGTTTCCCCCGAAAAAGGTACAATACAGTTGAAAAAGTCTAGGACTTACGAATATTGGCTGGTTTCATTGTGTCCAACGTCTGGAGAATGCAACTTCTGGACTAAGATACGGATGATGCAAATAAAGAGAATGAAGTTCACCTGTTGGGTTGGGCAGAAAGGAAACAAAGAGAGAAAGAAAAAATTAGTACTTTTCTCCGGTGAAAAGAGATGTTCATTAGAGGAGAATTCCTTTTACTGCAATATTTTCGCCATGGAGCAAGCTGTTGTTAAAAAGCCATGAGCAGAGAACCCCAACTCTGGGAGCACATAGTAAACCGACACAGGATGGCAGCCATCTTGGGCCTGACATCAGCCTGCTTGGGACTTTGTGTCATATATCCCAAGTATGATGATGTCAAACCCATAGAGCACAGCTATGCACGACGTCCTGCTGCGTGGGGGAGTGCCGACGACAGGGTGGGAAAAGAGCCTTGGGAGTTAGCGGAGCGACGGACGTCAAGGCCCTCAGGAGACGGTGACATGGGACCAGCTGCTCAGCATGTCAAAGACTGAGGTGGTGAGCCAAGGAAACCAAAACGAAACACAAAGCAGTATCCACTCAGGCAGGCCTCTACTCAATGCTACTGGGCATATCTTTCTCTGGAGAGAAGTTGGAGACCTTGTAGAGCAAGACAGACCTCACCAACACAGCAGAAAATGTTCTCTCCTAGGACGTTAGACCAGAGGAGTTTAGCTAATACCTAGATTTTAAGTAGTGCTTTTCACTCAAAAACCCTCAACGTGCTCCACCAACATACTCAAGCAATGTTAACTCAAGCAACCTTATTTAATAGCAGAGGTGTAGAGCTAGGAATGGCAGTTTACTAATGGCATGTAGTAAATGGCATGAACTGAATGTGAATCTGGTGGCTTTTAAGTTCCTATCCATTGAATCATGCTCTCATTCATGCAACATCTGCAACAGGAAAGCGATGTCAGATTTCTGTGGACGTTGTTTAGTTTTAGTTTGGCCCACAACCTCTTTCTTTATCCTTTCATGGTTAGCAAAGGCACAAATGACACTGGTTTTTAGAGACTTAGAGGCTGGAAGGGATTGTGTTAACCAGCCAATCCAATTTCCTGCAAAACCAGATTGTAAAATTTCCTCCAGCAATTCCTACATTTCTCTCGACAAGAGGTGAGTGAAGGAGACTAAAGCACATCTCTCATCTAGACACTTTTTCAAAGGCTGGGAATGATTGGAAATTAATTGTATTTCTTGGTTATGATATATTATTTAATCACCTTTTTATCCATCCCATGACATTTATCATGGTTTCTGCCCATATTTATTTGCTTATAAAAATGGTTTGTGTCTAACTTGGTGGCAAATAAAATTTACCAGTTCAAACCAGTATTATCTAGAAGAATTACTGCACACAAGCTGCAGCACTGAAGGTAAGATCAGGCAGGTAGAGATACTGACTGTTGGCTTATAGTGGGCAAGAGCAAACATAGACACAGGTCAGTGGTGAGTCAGATGGAGTGTGACTCATATAGCCTCAGCATTGCATGGTAGAAGATACGGCTACCAGGCTACTGCAGAAGTTGTTTCATTTATTTTTCAACCTAGAGTATAATCAGAGGCGCTTGATCTGTTCCCAGTGTTTAATATCATTTATGTCTCTTCTGTCATATACATCATATATCTATCTATAGATGTCTTCTATCACATATATCATATATTTCTTCTACCATATCTCTCCGTTCCTTTGAGACCTTTGCTTTACTCCCATGGATATGGAGAAAATGTTGTGTTCCTCCCTGAAGAAACCTGCTGTTCATCAGACAGTGGTTATCGTGCCCTTCCTTTGTGACAGGTTTATGTGTTATCTGCAGAAGGCAATCAGAAATTGCTGGATAAATTTTCTTTGGCAATGAGGAAATGATTTATTGGAGAAAATGAAATACAGACTTGTTGATCTGAGGAGAATAGGGTGTATTCCTTGACCAAAAGTTTATCCCAGGAAAGGGAAAATACTATCTTTAGCTTTCTATGATGATATAAATATTTTGAGATGTATCATCTGAGCATTCTATTTCTTTTCAGTGGGGTGAACAGAGTAAGATGTAATTATTCAAACTGTTTCAGTTTGGAATCCCTGTATGACAAATGCTACAGAAAAAAAAAAAAAAAGGCTTCTTGTAAAGGTCACAATGTATGTGGAATAAGAAGAATGTATGTCTAAGAAAAGTTTTCCATTTAAAAGAGATATATTTGGTTTGATTTCTGTGGGATTCTTTTTCTTCCCTTCCCACATTCTTGCTGTCATTTAAGAAAACTCAAAGCTAAGTTTAACTCTAATTCCTTTAAGTTTTGGCTTGATACCCGACAGAGGAAACACTTTATGTTCAACAAGGGTTGAAGGACTCAAGAGTTTCTTGGAAATGTCATGGTTTCTGTGGTCTGAGTTGATCATATCCAGAGAAGTAAGAACTCAAGCACTCCTGTTGATTTATTTGGAAATTAGCCAAGCTTCTCAAGAACTTGTTTTAAAATCACATTGCAGAAATGCAACTTCATAGTGGATGCTATTACAAGGGGCAAGCATCTGGGGTAATTCAGCTAACCTCTTCTGACCTAGGGAGAAATTTATGGTAGGACTCATCCCATTTTACTTGTAGATGTCTCGACATCTACAATTGAACAAGTCATCCTGGCCTCTGCCTATGGTCAGCTCAGAGAAACAAAATCATTCATGGCACAGTTCATCTAATCTAATTTGGACATCCACTGATTCATTAGACAAGATGTTCCTTTCCTCCATCTCTAACGACATTCCTCAACCACCTCTGGCTACACGCACCCGTGGCTACTGCACGAGAGCACCAAGACACCTAGTTGAGATGGAGGTGATCAAAGTTAAATCAAATGAGCTCCACCTTGGTTGTCTAATCTTCTCATGGTCAATGCTTAAAGGTAAAGATGTTTATCTAGAGGGTGAACTTCCTCATCCTAAGACAGACATTCAATATACAGTGGGATTTTATCTGCCAATGCATCTTCCACGGACATTTGCAGAGCACTTCTCAACACCCCTTCACCCCCCCCACACTTAGTATTAAAGATGGCTTTGTAGCCAGCAGAATGTGCTGATACTTTACCAAGATAGACACCAAAATAGGAGTTTTAATGATCCACCAGAATGGGGATTCCACTATTTCCTCCCAGCACCTGAAAAGAAACAAAACCACACTTAAAATACCAAGCAAAGCAAGGAAGCAGTCATATCACCTTTTCAGGTACTTGGTTTCCCTAAATGCTGAAGATAGCTACAGTAGGTTAAGTGGAGAGCACTAAACCTGGTGTGCATGATCTGGGAAGGGCTAAAGACTTCCTTTGCAGTGGCCTTGAGCACCGGTAGGTACCAGCCGCCTCAGGTATGATGCTGCGAGTGCTTTTCCCCTTGGTAATGGAATGGGCTGGAGGATATTAAGTCAGGGTGAGTGTAGGAGAGGATGGTGATTCACTTAATTTCTCCTGTGCTGAGGTCTGCTACAAGGAGCTGCTATGAAAATCATGGATTTGTGAGGCCTCCAACACTACCCACCATCATAGATGGGGTTCTTCTTAAGCACAGAGCAACTGGCACCATCAGAAACAAAACCAAGCATGCCTTTCTGAAAAAGATCACAGAGCCTACGGTGGGATTAGTCCAATTAAATCTAGCAAGCTGTATCTGAGCTATGGATCTAGTCAAAGTCTGTAGGGGCCAGACTGTGATGTACTTCATCCTGAAGTCAGAATTGTCTGCAAACCGCACCACTCACCTAGGTCATCTGCAACTGTATTTTAAATCAGAAACGGCAGAATAAGAATCGTGTGGAAACAACTAACATTGCCTGGTAAACATTAATCTGCAGACCTCACAAGACTCAGGTGATAGAAGGTGCTTTTTTAGGAGAGCATTAATGAAAATTGTTCCGCATCGATGTTAGAAATAATTATAGCGGAAGCTACTGTAGACAATCTCACCTGGATTCAGCTCATCTAATTCAGAACGTTGACAGGCAGGTGATAGTAGATGAAGAGAGGCACTCTGAGACCACAGTTCCTGAGACCAATTTAGGCATCAATTTTAGGATGAAAAGAATTGCACTCCATGGACTAGACTGACTAAATCTCCCATAAAAGCAGACTAGAGGGAAATGCTCACATACAGGTGCTTATACTTGGTCAGGTGCACGCTGCCCTTTCATTTATAATTAAAGTGGCCTAATTAGGTCTAGTGCACTTCATTTTTAAAATAAATTCAGGCCATCTGAATGAAGGTCACTTTAATTTGCAGTTAGAATGTTTAAATAGGGGCTTAATGTTGTTTAACCAATCTTACATGATTAGGTTTTATTTAATCTGGATTAATTTCCTGTAGTTCTTCTCTGTAGGTAGTTTTAGTATGAAAAAAAGAAAAAAAATCTATGTCAGGTATTAGCATATCCTGTCAAGTCACGCTCTGTTTTACTTGGCACAAAGATGTAGAGCTTTAAAGCCTTTGGAAAATGCAAAGAAGTCTGTATTATTATTAAGAATTGCCAGAGCTGAGTGGGAATATAGAGCAAGAAGAATTGGTATCCAGACTGGTTAAATTCTTTGGTCTCTATCTCATTGTAGAGGCTATTTATTAACGGAGTAAATAAGGGCAGTTTTATGCAGATAGAGTGAAACCATAAAAGAAGTCAGTAGCCCTCAGGAAATGTGTGAGCATGACTATAAATCAAAAAAGCAATGAGAAATCTGAGCTGCTTCTTGTACTGAAATAAGGACAAATCAGGACACACTCAGAGAGGGAGAACACATGGGAAAAAATCCAGAGTTAACTGTACGCTGCAAAGGCAAGAAGCAAGAGCATGCACAGTGAGTGCATAAAAAGCACCTGATTCTGTAACTCTTTGGAGTGTTTTCTCATAAAAGCCTTTCTGATTACTATATTTTGGCTGCTTGAGTAAAAGCACGAAGGCAAATTGCAGGATCAGATCCTATTTACTTGCGTATATCCTGGATATCCACCTCATTTTCCTAGCTGTATTCTATCTGAGTTGTACATAAAATATCAAAGGCTGCTGCTAGGTGAAAGAGGATGAATGACTGAGCCTAAGATCTGCCCGGTCAGGGGGAAAAGTTTTTAGACTTTTTTTTTTTGTGGGAGAGGTAAAGGGTGTGTTCATTAAGTATCTGCTGCATGAACATTGGTAGGGGCAATTCTGCAGGATTCAAAGCTCTGCTCTGAGCATGGGGCAGCTGCTCAGCTGCTAGCTTTGTTATACACAGGATCTCAGGGCCAAGTGAAGCCATCAAGGTTTTCACAAATTCCCTGCAAATATCATAAAATGGTCAGGGTTGGAGGGGACCTTTCAAGGCCATCTAGTGACCTTCATGCAGTGAGCAGGGACATCTGCACCTAGAGCAGGCTGCTCAGAGGCCCGGCCAACCTCACCCTGAATGTTTTCAGGAATGGGGCATCGACCACCTCCCTGGGCAACCTGGGCCAGGCTCTCACCATCCTCAGTGTAAGAAAATTATTCTTTAAGTACCAAGGGATTGGGAAACAAAGAAGGTGAGTGACTGGCCAAAGTTGACATTAACAGTGTGTCTTCAGGGAGACCTGGGAATGTTTCCTGGTTCATGGTGGAAGGGGAAAGCCTCTGCTCTGCTCTGACTTCTGCTGGGGTGTCACAGTTTAGGGTCAGAGTGGGCCCTTATACCAACTTGAGTTGGTCACCCAAACCAGGACACTGGGTTAGGGCGTCATGGCTGGGTTACTAACATCACAGGGCTTTCCTTGGCCTTCTGTGAAGAAAAAGGAAGGAAGAATTGTAAAGGAAATACAATGTGAGTCCACAGGCTTACCCAACATCGAAAAAGTAAATCCTGACAACAGTCCAGGCAGTGATGAACACAGAAGGGGCACCTGACAAGAGAAGAGATGGTGTTACTGGCAGAAACCATCAATGTTTTCAGCATTGTTCTTCCCCCCTCTCCATCTCTCCTGAATGACTGAGGTGATGCCTTCCCTTGAGAGTGGGCAAATGCTTCACATTTTCAATGCTTACATGTCAAACAAGTAACATGTTGCCTTTCTCTCCCATTGGCCATGTAAGATGAGTTTCCTGTAACTTCTCCCTAGCAGCTTTATCCTTCTGTTCCTATGCAAGGAATCTTGACATCTGCCCTGTGGACACCTTAATCTACGAGTCACTACCAGCTCTCTTCATCACTGACAGGGAGAAATATCTACATGCAGGTCAACTGGGCAGTAGATGTTTGCTTTAGGACAAGAAATATGCTCTTAGACTCTCTTGACTATATTGCCAGGATGTCCACTGACAGTAAAGGGAGCCTGGAGTGACAAGTTCACGTGTAGATGTCTGTAGCTGGCCAGATGAACTTGCTCCTCAGTCTCTGATCTTCTGCCTGACTCGGGTGATCTTGTTCCATCCCCGTGGTGCCTCTTTTCTCTGTCTCTTGCATTTGATTAGATTTAGATTCAAAATACTGCAGAAGGACATGTTGCTTTGCTCTCTGTTACTTAAAGTATTGTGTATTGCTTATTATCAGTGATTTTGGAGTGCAATGGTAATAAAACCAGGAAGAACTGCAATGAGTGAATGCAGATTACTAATTCCTACGAGATCTATTTCAGCTCCATCACCGATGCTCTTGCAAATGATGGATGACTGAAAGGCCAAAAGATCCTTCAAGCACCTGACATTATCTTGCATTGCCTTTCTTCAGCCAAGCAACCTCAGAATACATTGTGAGTGCAAGAGATGTCCTTTGATTTAAAATCATTAGCTTCATAAGTTTATTCTGAATCTGCCAACTCTCCTGTGCTGAAAGCAAGGGTACCTATGCACAAGGCAGGTTTCAAGAAGGTCTGGCCTGATTAACTTCATCTGAAACAAGGCTTGCTGACATCTTCTCTGCTTATGCTCATAGCACGGAGAATTGTCTCTCTTCTGCAGTGTGAACCCAAGCGTAGCTCCTGTCACTTTCGATGGAAGTTACTCTACTGCTAACTGATCAAATCCTGAATCCAGGCGTACCCCTGTACATGACACAATTTCATTTCTTCTTTTCTTTTCCAGATTCTTCCCCGCTCTAATTATTTCTCAGTTCCAGCTATCGAGAGCATTTAATTTTGCTTACTTATACAAAAATCTTCAGCTAAATGGCTTAAAGGTTTTCCCCTTTTTCTCCATTTTCTCTTTGGAGAAAGAAGTCAATCTGGTAGGATTAATTTGCATAAGTTAGCAAGTCAGCTCTGAGTTACTCTGTGAGGAATTTAATTCTGTCTTCCTTGGCATGTTCTCATCTTCCTTTCCCTTTCCCTTCTTTCCCTTTCCTTTCTCTTTCCTTTCATCTCTCTTCTTTTCTTCCTCTCTTCTTTTCTCCCTGTCTTCTCCCTCTCCCTGTCTTCTCCCTCTCCCTCTCTTCTCCCTCTCCCTCTCTTCTCCTCTCTCCTCTTCCTTCTTTTCTCTTCTGTTTGAGACTAGAATCCCACTGAAGCTGGAGCAATCACAAATGCAGTAATCAGAAGGTTATCAGCATTAGCATACAAGTGATGTGATCTCAGGATAGCTGTCTGGCCTGAATTCAGTAAGACAAGGAGAGAGTGATGGACTGTAGTGTCTGGTTCTGTCCAGGGGTCCTGATTTGCTGCCATCCAGCCTTAAGATTTAAGGTTAATGCATGATATTAACTTTGGGATGCCAGTCAAGATAAAGGATCAAACTCTAAAGGTGACAAGGAGTTTCAGGCTCACAGTCTTTAAAGAGATTGAGGTGCTGAACTATCAGTGAACCTAGCACAAACTGTGCTTTTAAATACCTTTGAAGATTTATACTAATGCTGTTAAACTCCTCTGGCCATCACTTGATCTTGCTCCTGATTGCACTAACAATTCTTGGCAGCAAGCTAATGCGTAGACTACGTCTCCACCCTGCCTAAGCCTCCAGGTTTGGAGATTCAGTTGCTGTTAAAAATGCCTGTCATGCTCACAAAATCACAGAATCACAGAATGGTAGGAGTTGGAAAGGACCTCTGTAGATCATCTGGTCCAACCCCCATGCTAAAGCAGGTTTGACTAGAGCAGGTTGCACAGGATCATGTCCAGGTGAGTCTCGAACTTCTCCAGAAAAGGAGACTCGACAACCTCTCTGGGCAGCCTGTTCCAGGGCTCTGTCACTGTCAAAGCAGTTTTTCCTCATGTTCAGATGGAACCTTCTGCGTTCCAGTTTGTGCCGATTGCCCCTTGTGCTATCACTGGGCACCACTGAAAAGAGTCTGGCCCCATCACCTCTTGGCATTCAGCTTTGAGAAGATGCGTACCCCAGCCAATCATGATGTACCACCAAAAGTACTTCCTCTCTGAAAAGAAGGAGATGACCAACAGGGTGTGAAGATACAACCCCTCCACCAGGAGCCAGAAGAAGTTGGCCATGACGCAGTACTGGAAGAAAACCATCACGGCTTTGCAGCCTACCTGGAAGAGAAGAAATGAACAGTGGGGAACTGCAGCATGTTTCCATAGATAACACACTGAATTACCAGTAAACCTTCCTCTGCATTTATCTTTGGGATTGCTTTTTGCAGAACCTGAAGCCTCTATGGGATGAGCTCTATGGTAAAAAGCCCAAAGCCCTCCTAAGCTTGCTTGGGGTGGACATGCTTGACAGGTGTTAACTCCTGCACTGAGACTGCATCTTTGAGAGATCCAGCTCTGATTGTCTGGATGGCAATTGACTGTGTGATCCTGGAGATGCACTCATGCTTGGAAACCTTGCTGGGCAGTTACAAACTGATACAGAATCCCACAGAACCACAGAAAGGTTGAGGCTGGAACAGACTTCTGGGGAGCATCTAGACTAAGCCCCCTGCTCCAGAGCCCTGTTCACTCAGAGCAGAGGGCCCAGGATCACATTGTCCAGGTGGGTTTGGAAACTCCAGGGAAGGAGACTCCACAACCTCTCTGGCCCAGGCTCTGCACCCTCACAGCAAAGTTTTTCTGCATGTTCAGATGGAACCTCCTGGGTTCCAGTTGGTGCCCATTGTCCCATGTCCTGTCACTGGGTACCACTGAAAAGAGTCTGGCCCCATCCTCTTGCCCCCCAGGGGCCCTTTAGCTCTTGCTCAGCTCCCCTCTCAGGCTGCTCTTCTCCAGCTGAACAGCCCCAGGGCTCTCAGCCTGGCCTGCCCACAGAGATGCTCCAGCCCCTCAGCATCTGGTTTGGTATGATGGAAGTGATCTGCACTGGAGAGTAAATAAGAATTTGTGGGAATTTCTTCTGCTGTTTTTGGCACTAAAATCAGCATCCTGAGGTATAACACTGACTAGGGCATCAGTGGTCCCCCCCATCTCTCAGCAAAGCTGCCTGCTAGTATTACCTGGCTCCCTAAACTCAAAGAAACGAAGTCTCTGACTTGAACAAACTGATACAAAACCAAAGAAACAAAAATACTGTGTGTTTGTTAGCCCTTGAAAGCAAATTCCAGAGACTGCAAAAACTAAAAGAGTTTGAGATAGGGATGTGAAGAAAACCAAGCCTACAACAAATTGTAACTACTCCCTTAGGAAAAGGAGTGGGATATGTATATTTTCAAATAAAGCAAAGAATAAAAAGGAGAAGCAGCATAAACACTAACAAGCATGGACAGATTTGATTGCAGTGGAAGGGGAGAGATTTGAAAAGGGAGGGAGGATTGTTTTCCTTGAGGAAATGAATAATTAAACACAGTAAGTTGCTGTGTGAAGATTCAGTGCAGCACAGGTAATGGGAACAGTCACTGTACAGAAGAAAAAAAAAAGGGAAATTTCTCTGTGGTACTCAAGGGCCAAACCCATTGTAAACCACCTGAAACTAGCTGCCCAAAGAACTCTGTCAGCCCCGGCCATTGCCCCAGCATGTGATGCATCCAGGGCCAGCTCCAGCTTTACAGGAGATCACTGGTTGCATCATCACACACATCCACGCTGTCTAAGCATCCTTGAGATGTCGATTCCGGGATTCCTTCAGGGAGTCTGCCTGGGTAATACCCTGCACTTCTCGGGGCAAGGGCAGGAGAACCTGGCTGCTGGCACTCTCTGGTTAGCAGCTCTTCCCTGGTGCTCTGCACATGCAATATATTGAATGTAGCATAATTATTGATTTGCACGAGTGACAAGCTCACATTTCCCCCTCCCTGCTCCCCTCTCCTGCTGTAAACAGTTGCCATGAAACACGCTGGTTAGAAAGAGAAGCGTGGAAACTGTTTTCTCAACGCCACATGTTTTAGAGGGGGATTTGTCCCCACTGATCACTCAAAACGAGTTCAACCCTCCCCTAACACCCGCTGGGATATCACTCTGGGGACCCTCATTGGCTCCTGCTAATCAATTTACATGCACATCAGCTCCCTCCTGTGAGGCAAAGACTTGCTGCAGGCTGCTGATGGGGGAAGGGTGGAGGCAGAGCAGGCAGTTAACTCCCAGGGAGGGTAGGTGACACAAAACTGAGCTGACAAGGGCTGGGCATGCAGCAGCATCCTCCTTATGTCATCCCTACGCTCTCTGTTTCTCCCTGCTGTTGTGTGCATATGGCTGGGTGACATTTGCACAGCTCTTGTCTTCTGCCCAAAGCTTGAGTGTCTGCTTGGTGCTGGTGTGAGCATCCTCAGCCCCCCTGGAGCTACTGAATTCTTTTATGGTTTCACTCTATCAGTATTTGGCCCTAAATCAGCAGCTTACAGGTGAGACACGAGGTTTAAGGGAGAAGTTTTGGTTCATCTCAATCATGTGCTCCTCGAACATAGATTTTCTTTGGGGGTTGAATGTCAGGGAACCTTTTTTGAATGGTTTCATTGAAGCTACAGCAGAGGCATGAGACTGGAGCACATCACAGGGAACTGCAATACTTTATGGGACCAGGAAAGGCTGCTCACAAAAAGTACAAGTGATTTCTGCCTAACAGAGACTCTCAGGTAGGGATCTCCAGCCTGAGTTTGCAGAGCTACTGCTGGGAGAGAGAGGAAACTGCTGAAGTCAGGCTGTGGCAGCAGAAGCTCCAAATCTGGGTGCCCAAATCCATCACCTGTTCTCCCAGCATTACTTTGGTGGTAGTCTCTGGCCCTACCTCCTTCCCTCACATGGGGGTGGTTTGTCACAGCTCTGAGGTGGATCATGCACATGAGCAGCAGCTGAGCTTTGGCAACTTCTTCTCTAAGGGACCTGGAGCAGATCAATTCTTTTCTCCATGCTGAGAGATATTTGGCTATTTGAGCAGTTGCTACCACCCCAGGCTTTTTTTATTATTATTTACCTGGAGAAAAGATAAAAAAATCTTATGATGCATAAAAAATGCAACACTTGGGCACATGGCAATAACCTATCAGAGCCAGGGAGTCCCTGTGGCATGGGGATGTCCTGCACTGGAACACACTTGGATGCACTGTCCTGTCTTACAAATTAAATCACTGTATTTCCTCGCTGCCTGGGCTTCTTGCTACTATTGCCTAAGCTGGGTAAGTTTAAACCAGACCAGGTATTTCTACAAGAGACACAGTTTCATTGCTGACTGCAGGGTTGTTCTTCCAGTGAATCCTCTTTGACAACCAACTCAGTGCCACCTTGGAGAACAGCCCTTCCAGGCTTTTGAGAGACCTTATTACACACAGCACTTGGTAATGGGTCTCTACCTTCCTGATCGATCGGATTCAGCCTCAGAATGGCTGTAACAACGCTGGGAAATAAAATCCACATTTATATAAGATACTTTACCCTTTAGACAACAGACACTAGGCAGAGATGAGCTACTACAGCTCACAGAAGAATTTTTTCTTTTTTTTTTTTTTTTTCCTAAAGAGCAGACCTCATGATGTGTCAAGTGTTGAAAGACTAATACAGGCTATGTTTAGAAAAGACATTTTCATCGGGAAAAGCCAAGTTACAGCACTGCTTTTTCTATTCTTTCCCCTTCCACTATCTCATTTAGCTTATTTCCTCGTCTTTCTCCAGGGATCTTGCCCATGCAGCTACATTTATGACTGTTTAACTGAGGACTACCTGAAAAGGAGACACTGGGCAAAAATCAGCTGCTTAAAAGTAGCCTGCCTAGTGTGTCATTGTAGGCACTGCCAAGTATTGTGCTGGGCTTCCAGCTATTGCTCCAGAAGGTCCTGTGCAGACCTTTGGGATATTCGAGGCATTTTAAGATGCCTATGCTCAGATGGCAGAAGCCTGCCCTTTATAGACAATCCTTGTTGAGATAGCAAGACGGGGGAAAAAATGTATGCGCTGCACTGTACTAGTGTCCTACATGGCTGCTTCCCTCAAGTGTAGACAAATCTGAAAGAATTCCTATTATTTTAGTATTTTAGATGGATATTCACACCTGTACAAAGTGCCAAACACTGTCTTGCTGGTCACGGAATGTTTAGCATTCCCTGCACGAGTGTGAATGCCTACCTTCTGGAGAGGAACCAGGCCTATGGCTCTCAAAGAAATGACTACATTGCCATGTGAGGAGCATTTATTGCCTTCTGAAACAGAGCTGCCTTGAGAATCCACCCATTTATCACTTAAGAAGGCACTAGAGAAGGGAGAAGATACCACATTTGCTTTGAAAGAGGATTTAATGCATTTTAGGGCAAATAATGAGCTGTTGATACTTTGGAATGTACAGTGTGGAGATGGATGAGTAGGGACAAAGCATGTTGCTGGTTAGAAAGCTGGTGTGATGTTGAAATGTACTTAGTTGAGAAGCTGGGCAAAAATTGTAGGGTGCCAATAGTGGATCAAATTGAGAGCTTTATGGTATGGTGGGAAAAGCAAGAGAGCTCCCCACAGCCAGCACACAGCACAGCACACGTTGTGCCACGGCTGCTGTGCAAAACAACAGTCAGACTGTCAGATCATAGGAAGGAGGCACTCAAGATGCAACCAGACTTTCTGAGAAAGGGGCATAAGGGTGGGAAAAGCACAAGTGAGCGATAACCCTACAGGCTTCTTCCCTGTGCCAAGTAGCATTTTATATTTTCAAATAGTGTTAGCCCTGAGAAAACCATCTTTCTCCTAAAACTGACATTGTGACCAGCTGACCCACCTAGACAAATGCAGTTCAGATGCTGGAGGCAGTAATTAACTCAGACCTGAATCTGTCATTGCATTAAACACACATATGTCATGCTCCTCGGTGATAATAACTCTGCTTGAGGTACCCCTGCTCATTAATAACTGTTAAGGATTGTCAGACTCAACCAGCTGCTGAATTTTTCTAGCTCAATATAAGCAGCTTAGTTGAACAGGAGTTGGTTTGAGGTTTTGAGGGAGCTACACACACACAACCAACACATCAGCCCTCTGTGAATGCAACAAAACTTTCCCCCCCAAAAAAATAAAGAAGCCAATCAACTCCACAGCAATGCTTTGATGGATCACAGAGCATCACTGCACTAACACAAGTCTCTCATGTCTTCTGTACTGGGGACATGGCGTGTTACAGGTTTGGGACTTGGGGCAAAGAATGATTTAGATCAAAACAGAATGCGGGGGCACTTGAGTAACTGACCATACACACACCCGACCTGTCACAGCTGGCCTGGGAATACATTACGCTGTAAACATCTGCCTGAGTCTCACTGCCCCATCACGAGACCCAACCCCATGTGTGCCCTCTCCTCTACATGGATGCGACCTCCCCCTGTGCAGACCCCGTGCTCCCCCCTTGTACACTTAAACTCTGTGGCTTCCTGTGGTGTGGAAGGCTTGTTGCAGGGCAACAAGACATAGTTAAGAAAGTTTAAAGATCTGTTTAAGACATCACATGCAATCTCGGGCAGTGCTGGAGATCCTGGCATTATTGATGAAGTTGGGACAGTGCCTTCAGTCCAGTCTCCAGTGCCTTTGGTAAAAGTGTGGGCTCAGATTTGCCTCAATCAATCATGAAACCTGGAGCTCTCAAAATACCCTTTAAGATACTTAGACCTTTTTACCGGGGCTACCACCACTGATGCAGAAGAAAGAGGTTTCTGCAGAGATTTCTGCAGGCCTTTTCAACAGAAGACAGATGAAAACTCATTTTCTCAGAGACAAATTTATCCAGCACTTTTATGCTGCCCAGAAGACACGACCTATCTGAAGGGCTAGTTGCTGAGTGACTCATATTGAACCTGCCCACAGCAACAGCTGCTCTTCTCTCCAACCTGGTCAGGGAGGTTTCCTCAACCTTATTAAAAAGCTTTTTACAGATCCCACTCATGCTGGGGCACATCTGGAAGATGGGGTAGCACTGAGCAAGCACCATCTGCTTTGGGGGTGCTGAAATGAAGGTCTTCAAGCACGAGGACTCACCTAACCCTGCATCTCCATAACTATAGTGCCATTTTAAACGCTCATAACTAAATTCAGGAGTCTCAATATTGAGCTGATTCCCATCCCACGTGCCTAAATCAGATTGAATCCCATCCCAGCTCTTCTTCTGCTGAGATGTCTACCTTAGCCAAAGTATAATGTAATCTGTAATGATGATGTAAACCAAATAATTCTTCTGCTTGTAAGATTACATGGTAGGATTCATTCCCCATCTCACTATCATGGTACTGGAATTCACACAGTTGAAAATTCCCCATCATTTTATAACCTAAATATTGTAAAGCACCATTCAGAGCTATGCACTGTCCATTAATTTCTGTGTATGTTGCATGGAGATGTCAGGATAAATTTTGTTTCCAAACACACGGGTTTTATTTTTCATGGGGTATTTAACTGCTTTTAACTTTACTTTTATTTTATAGAATCATTTAGATTGCAAAAGACCTTTAAGGTCATCGAGTCCAACTGTTAACCCAGCACTGCCAAGTCCACTACTAAACCAGGTCCCTCAGCACCACATCTACATGGCTTTTAAATAACTCCAGGGATGGGGACTCTACCACTTCCGTGGACAGTCTGTTCCTGGGCTTGACAATGCTTTTAGTGAATAAATTTTCCCTGTATACAAGCCTCTCCTGGTGATCGTGAGGCCATTTCCTCTTCTCCTATCACTTGTTCTTTGGGAGAAGAGACCAACCCCACCTGGCTCCAACCTCCTGTCAGGAGCTGTCGAGAGCCAGAAGGTCTCTCCTGAGCCTCCTTCTCTCCAGGCTCAACAACCCTAGGTCCCTCAGCTGCTCTTCCCCAGACTTGTGCTCTAGACCCTTCCCCAGCTTTGTTGCCCTTCTTTGGGTGTGCTCCAGCCCTTCAATGTCTTTAAGACTTACAAGGAGTAACACTTAATTCTTATAAGGTTGGTTACTGTCTGAGAGAACAAACCGTTGATGGGAGGAGTGGACACACTACTGGTCTAGGTATTACCCTCTCTATTAAGAATGGAAGGGTGAGGATATTCAATGAGCTTTGCCCTAAGAAGCTGTTGCCCAAGCTAGTGCTGTTTACTGGAAACAAGAAGAAAACTTCTCATGCCCAGTCAAGTGGGGATTTTTGTTCCAGCAAGAGACTGGAGCAACCTTCTTTTAGAAGTTACCTTCACAGAGAGAAGAGAGGTGTTTTTTCAGTAGTGACTGTCGATCCTGGCCTGGATTTCTCCTGAGGAGGTGCCTGAGATATAATGTGTATCTTTATTGCCTCAGGCTATTTCTTGTCTC
Source organism: Megaceryle maxima (assembly GCA_024605025.1). Lineage (NCBI taxonomy): Eukaryota > Metazoa > Chordata > Aves > Coraciiformes > Cerylidae > Megaceryle > Megaceryle maxima. The sequence goes on from JANHGN010017352.1 coordinate 67,027, forward strand.
ATTCCCATGCTCAAGGCTATTGGCTTTCACATATCATCCTTTCAGAACTTAGCTGGCTTTGACAGAAAGAGGAAAAGCATGTCACAGCCACGCTCCTGCAAGGGAAGCTTCAGTAAAGGAGACATTTCCAGAAGCTGACTTAGCAAACTGAAAATAGGAATATCAGTTTGTTATCTCAGCCTTCCTCTACTGCACCTAGTCTGCTGCAGAAACAATTTGCTTACACGGGGTAGTGGGCTGGCCCTACAAAGGCCAAAACCACTGTCAACTTCAACAGGACTTTGTTCTGGAGGCCTAATTTGTAGAAATTCTGCATGATGTCAATGGAAATTGTTGACAGAAATAAACCAGCTTCTTATAGGGTGATTCTTTTCCTTCAAAAATGGGTCTCTGGGTCAAACCAGTTTGCCAAGTCACGAAAAAAGAAAGGAAAGGAAAAAAAAAAAAAGAAAAGAAAGAGAAAAGGAAAAGAAATAAAAATAAAGAGAAAAGGAAAAAGAAAAAAGGAAAATGAGAAAAAGAAAGAGAAAAAGAAAAAGAAAAGAAAGAAAGAGAATGAGAACGAGAAAGAGAAAAAAAAGAGAGAGAAAGAGAAAAAAAAAGAGAAAAAAAAAAAAGAAGAGAGTTAATTTACCCTTAGTGTACACAACCCTTTTGTGTAATAACAGAAAAAGCAAATTAAAAAGAAACAAAGAAGACTGCCTGGCAAAAAAACCCATTACTTTTATTTCTTCCCTCATTTTAATTGCAGTTGTAGACTAGATTCCTACAGGTTAGCAATAAAAAAGCCCCACAAGGTTTATGTTCTATCATGAAGAGGAACTGAGGTCTGACTCCTTCCTTCCTAGTAATTTCAAATGACGACAGACTGGGTAGCTCTGCAAACTTTCCTGCAAAATGCACAGAAATTTTGGTTGTTCAGGACTTAACACTCTCTATGAATACAGAAATTTGACTAAAGAAATTCTTAAAATGCCATCTTGAAAGAAACAAAGTGGCTTATGGCTTCGGTTTGTGAGGGCCTAAGTTGTCAAGTTCAAAGCCTTGGATAAAGCAATTTCTCATCTATCAGACCTCATCTATCTAGCTCATCTATACCAAAGACAAGACCTTCATGGGAATAATCACCTTATGTCTTGATGATGGGCCCTTCAGCCCCAACTGTAAGTCAACGCTATAGAAAGTCTGGCACATAGTTCAACGGAACTGACTTCACGGTTACCATTTATCTCAGGCCCAGGGATAAGAGGCCCCAGTCACACATTTTCCCTGTTAACATACTGCTCTGCATGAACAGTGCCCCAGAAATTACGTGAGAGCCTTGGCAATAGGAAATTAATTCAATTTCTCTTAACCCGCTTTCCTCTGGGTCACAAGACATCACATTTTCATGTGCCCATCATTGCCTAAGAGCAGACAGTGGAATATTTACTCCATGTCAGCTCTCACTGGGCAATTTATTAAGCCATTATAACCTGGATTTGTGTCTGAGCTTGTTGATCTGTTATTGCCTTCATAGAGCAGAAATGCTGTCTCTAGACTGATGAGCTGTGCCGCACTGCCATACGCCTGCACACACACACAACTTCAGCAAGCTAAGTCTTGCCTGCCTAGATGGTGGAAGGATGGAGACATTAGGAAGGAGCTATTGGGCTCCCTCTCCATCTCTTTCCTGTATCACCATTTCCACTTGCTTGGCCACTAGGGAACCTGGGTAGAATGTTGTTTCCCTGGTTAGAGTACCCTTTCTCCAGCAATAGCTCAACCCATATGGACCCCAAAATCCCATGAGATAACCTTGGCCTTTCTTTGTGCTTTGACCTCTTTAATGCCAGATGAAAGCCAGTTGAAAATGATAGAATTGTAAAATCCTTCTGGTTGGAAAAGACCTTTAAGATCATCATGTCCAACCATTAACATGACACCGCCAAGCCCACCACTGAACCATGTCCCTCAGCACCTCATCTACATGTCTTTTGAATCCCTCCAGAGATGGGGACTCCACCACTGCCCTGGGCAGCCTGTTTCAGGGATTAACAACAATGCAGAAGTTTTTCCTAATGTCCAATCTAAACCAGGAGGTCCTGGTGCAACTTGAGGCCTGTTCCTCTCGTCCTGTCCCTTGTTCCTTGGGAGCAGAGCCCAACCCCACCTGGCTCCAACCTCCTGTCAGGGAGCTGTAGGGAGCGAGGAGGTCTCCCCGAGCATCCTTTGCTCCAGGCTAAAAATGACAAGGCACTTAAAAGTCTGGCTCTGTTAATATTGAAGTTATGTGAGACAACCTTTATCTTATGTTCTTGAAATACAGCAAAGCACGGTAGAGTCAGACTCTGCACTTGCAGAAACTTGCAAACTCTATGAAAATAAATGGAGCTCTAAGTTTACACCAACAAAAAAACGTGGCCCCCATGACTCCACTTTATGCTTTGCCCGCTTCCCACAAAGGCTTCCTCAAATACAATGCCATGGGTTGAATTCAGTATGAAGCTCTTCTGCCTGCTCTTCTTCACATAAGAAGCAAGTTTAAGCCCCGTGACTGTGATCCTCAAGGCTATTTAAGCATTTCTCTTCCACTGATTTTAACAGGAGTTATGTAACTATCAGTCTTTGAGGGACTTGGCTTTTCTATTTTGTCTCTTAGGAAAAGTCGCTTGATGTCTGGGGGCAGACTTGTGAGTATTTCTAAGATGGTGATTAGCTCTAGCTGGTCTGGCCTCTGCGCCAGATGACTCAGAGTTGAGTTGAGATGTAAAAATAGAATTATTTTGGTAAATGCATTAACCGTCCCTATTTCGTGCTCATCGATCGCAGAATAATGGCACTTCTGAACACGTCTTCAGTAACAAGGCAAGTCAACCACAAGGCAGCAGCTAAAGACAGAAGGTGATTGGAGTTTTAATAATGCCCTTCCCTGCACTTATCACTTGTTCTCTCGTTATTGGCAATACCACATTGTTTTAAGGTGCCAGCCTGGGAGTCAGTTAAGCAAAACCAGTTCCTGCTCCAGAGCTCTTCCACAGTCTAACGTTCTGCCTTCACTCCTGGGTTATTTCCAGGAGCAATGGAGAAGGCAGAGACAACTCATCCAACCACAACCATGTTAATGTCGCACTGCCAAGTCCACCACTAAACCATGTCGCTCAGCATCACATCATGGCTTTGAAACCCTTCCAGGGATGGGGACTCCACCACTGCCCTGGGCAACCTGGGCTAGGCCTTGACAACCCTTGCAGGGAGAAAATTGTTCCTCAGGTCCAACCTAAACCTCTCCTGGTGCAACTCGAGGCGGTTTCCTTTTATCCTGTCACTTGTTCCTTAGGGAAAGAGACCGACCCCACCTGGCTCCAACCTCCTGTCAAGCCATTCACCTTGAGCTGGCAATTGATATGAAAATCCTCTGATGGGGAGAAACACACACACTGGTGGTGGCCATGGGTCTGCCTGAAAGCACAGTGGCTTCCAGGAGCCATGGATTCTGCAGGACAAGCTCCCACATTTATACACCAAAATGTTTCTGGATGGATGGTTGAAGCAAACACATCTCACAAGCCTTTCTGCAGCCGTGCCTCAGTCACAACCCCCCAGGGGTGAGAGGTTAGTTCAAACTCCATGGCTCATTGGGTTCTTGGCTCCTCTGCCAGTTAGCATTGGCAGGAATCTGTGGCAACAGACACCGGGCAACTGTTTATTCCAGCTTATATGTCATTTAACCACTCATGGACCTTCATGATAAAACCCTACTGCTAAAAAAACCTGATCCCAGTGAACCACAGATGGGGAAAAAAATGGGGTCACTGCAACCCTGCGTTGTGCTGCAGACACTTTTTGGAGAAAAGTTGGGAACAGGCTGCTCTTTGATATCAGCTGAGAGGTGCTCGAGCAGAAAGGTCATTATAACAGCAGGGACAGGACTCAGGGTAAGGATACAGAAAAGCCAGAGGGCAAAGAAGAAATTGAGTGGATGGAAGGAAAAAGAGAACCTCTTTCTGGTGCTGTATGACACAGAAAACAGGTCCAGAAGGGATCTGTTGGACTGCTGTGCCCAGTCCCCTGCTATCGCCAGCAAGCAGCTCATCTAATGTTAGGAATTTATTATAGAGGGTTCCTTTTTTATTCAGATGACTTCTGATCATATCTCCTTATTTTGGTGATTTCAGTTCCCTTCCTAAATTTATTCATGACTAGTGTCCTCTCTCATAAATATGGCCTTTAGATAAACAGCTCTTCTCACTCCTTAATGTTTGCTCCAGCTGATAACACTGAGTTTGAAAGTGAAAAAAAAATCTCAACTTCTTTATTCCCCTCATTTATCATCCCAGTGGGAAAATCTCACCATTGCAGACAGCTAGCATGAGATACAGATCCAGATGAAAAATAGACAGTGCTACACAGAGATTTCCCTCCTGAACTCCTGCAGAGATCTGGTCACTGCAACCAATGGAGCCCAGAGAGCCATCCAAATGCAGGTACCTTCTTCAAAGCAAGGTGAACAGCTCTCCAGGTTCCAGTGACTGTATTAATTCAAGCTCACCTGACTAAGGCTGCACTTGCCACACACAGCTCCTTTGCCTAGAATATGCAAGCATGGGGAATGGGAGGTGGACACAGGACTGACAGGAACTCCAAAATCTTCTAAGAGCCCCAGCTGTGGGTTCAAATTTGGAAAGGACCAGATGCCAATAGACTTTTTCTAATTTATTTTATGCCTTTTCCATACAAATTAAACCATAGCAATCGTGGTTCTGTTTCTTTCAAATGAGAATAAAATAAAATACTCCCAAAGTACTGTCTCACATGCATTTGCAAGGCAATTCTTGGTGCGTTCTTTAAAGAGGCAACAGAATAAGGTGGAAACTTCGATGTGCATGGCTACTTACTGAACTCACAAAGCAGTGTTCAGATTCTCCACTTTCAAATAGGATGACATCTTTGATGAAGACTGCGATGGCTCTCATTATGAAGGACATGAAGAGGTGCATATGGATATAATTTCGAGTGCAGTGCAGCTTTCTGTTGGGAAGAGATGAAATGACATTTCTGAATAGCAAGGCTTCTCAAAAGCATTTTTTACCTATTTACACATTTCTTCTGCCAAGATACAGACTTACAATTAAACATTAGAAACCCGGAGACAGACTATGTTCTGATGTAAATCACTGCAAATCCACTTAAGCCTTTTTAAATCCACAAAACATGTGGCAATCCATACATCTGCAGCAGTGTTGCTGCTCTTCCAATTCTCAGAAAAAAAAACCCAACTCAAAATGCCCAGTGACAGAGAACAGGTCCATCACACTGCTCTCCACTGGTAAAGAAATGTTTTTGACCGAGCAAACCGTGCCCACGATAACGGTCTCTTTTCAACAGAATGTTTGTACTGAAGTAATTCTTATCAAGTGACACGTTTCTTCAGGAAGAGAAATAAATTCTTTGCAGCTGCTGCCAAATTTAACACACATCACAAGCTTTCTGGAGCAATAAGAACTATATTTTCACTGAAAAAAAATGACTAGTTATTAATGCTATTGAGAACAACACCAGGTTTTTCCTGTCCCTTGTCCATTAGCATTTTGAAGATGAATTCTGATCAAGTGGATTTTTCTCTCAACTAAGACTTTACATCAGCTCAAGTGAAAGGCCGAATACTCTGGAAACAGGCACTTTGTACAGTCATCAGAACCACAACAGATCTCACTCAGCAACATGATCAAATTGCCACCTCTTAATGAGTCACCCTGCATCGGCAGAGCTTACGGTCTTAACCTCTGACTGCGGCAAGATAACGTGATGGGGCTGAGCCCTCTGTACTTGCAGGTCAAGGCAAGTCAAATGACAGTGTTTCTCACAAATGAAAAGTGTCAACCTCGACAGTTTGAGCAGCTTGGCTGGCACCTTGTACCTTGTTGAAATGAGGTAATGTGTGTGTGTGTGTCTGATTCACTTCTCCTTTGTACGAGGAGGGGAGAGAGCGCGTGTGCAAAGATCTTGAAGGGTGAGGCAAATCTTGGTATACATGTGAGAGTTACCCTTAATGTACACTGTTTTCCACAGCTTTCTTTGGGGGTGATATCTGGACCAGACCATCATAACCTGCACAATGATATAACACACTTCAGGGAAGCCACTGGAGAATGTCATGAGGAGATGGAATCACATCCAGAAGGTTCCTCCATCTCAGAGAGGTCTGCTTTTTGCTGTTCTCCCTACACATAAACAACACTGTAATTGAAGTTTACCTTCTATGCAGATTTCTTCATTGGAAGCACACAAATTTAGATGCCTGAATCTATTATAAACAACAGAGACTGAGGATGGATTAATCTCCTGCAATCTAGGCATCCAATGCCATTTGATAAATTGTAGATTATCTGCCCATCAAGCCATAAGGGCCTGGGTCTCCTGAATGTTCTGCATCATAACTTCCACTCTTGTACACATCTCAGAGGCTCCAGCATGTTTCAAATGGTTCTGGGTGTCTATGTCATGCCACAGAGCTATAGCAGGAAGCGCTTCTCAGATAGATTTGGGGAGGTAGTTTTGGGGTGTGAATCATCTGTACCATTTTGAAGAGCTACTTTGCTAGAAAGGAGCTATTCCATAGAATCCATATACGCCATACTGACTAGGTCTTTGTGGACTATAACAAGGTTATGGGATAATGGCCTCTAACACAGAGATCCATCATGCAATAATCTGCATTTAGTGAGATGAATCCCACCTAAACAATTGGACTGAGGTTGTAACTCTCACACAACCACCACAAATCACATACCAGAAAACAGTGGTACTGCAAGATAGAGGAACTTTCCTCCCTTGTCCAACTGCGACTTGACAGAAGTCTTCTGCATCCATCTGTAACACTCATAGCCTGTAACTTAAACACCCACTATGTCCTCTGAGTCAGCCCCTTACCTATGCCTTTTTTCGCTCACGGTCTTACCTGAAGAGACATAAAATGATCATAGCAGCAGTGAGAGCAATGAGCGATAGGGTATGTCCGATGGTGTAGCCGGTCTTGACTGTGCCATAGAACGTTGTTTGCTAATATGAAGGAAAGAAACAAAACCAGGTCTATCAAAGAGCTGCCAACATGCATTCCTAAATACATCATCACGGAGCTACTACTGACTTGCTTGGTGAGATGAGGAAATTGCCCTACTCTATTCTCTTAAAATATCTCCAACTCCCTCACCTTTTAATCACACCCAGTAGAGTGCATGACTCAAATATCACCGGTGTGAATAACAAGAATGTGTCCGGTTGCAGCAGAGCTTGGACCACTCCAAAACCAGGTTACAGTTACACAAGGAAAAAGCTCATGCAGGAAGGAGTCTGATTTGACACTTGCAGAGACAGCTACATGGTTCTAACCTTGTGGAACAAGACTGACTAATGTTCAGTTAAACAGCGTGCTGACACATCTGCAGTGAGTGTGAGGAGCTTTGTCTTATTAAGAAAGTTTGAGAACAGAACTGGTTTGGAAATTGGTTTGCTTTTGTGAAGGCTTAGACATTGTGTTTTGGCAAGTAGAAACTTAAAACATTCTCAGTGAAATCACAGATATGTTAATTCAGAAATATATGTTAAGTTGGAAATTAGTTCATGGCTTTTCTCTTTGATAGCACACAGAGGAATCTCTGAGCTTTGGAGCACCATGGGACTTAAATCCAACAGGGAATCCTGGTCTAAATAAAATGGGGAAGTAAGGCAACAAAACTCCAGCTCTCCTAAGGTTCTCCAGCAACACTCTTAATCAATATATTTTGATTCTCAGCTTAAAAGGACAAAATATCAGTTGGTATTTGGACATTTTGATTCATAAATGAAAAATCCAACTTTTTATGAGAATCTGACTCACTTTCTGCAAAATATTATTTTCCCAGCCCTTGATTGACGCTCCTCTGCCCTTCTTGTCACCATTTTCTATAAAAAACCCAAAGAACCAAACCCGCAAAGAGTGGGTTAGACAGAAAATCTAAACCAAACCTTGTTTGGGAAAACACTTTTTAACAAGCAGCGAGGGTTGACAATTTTAGATGCGATTTTCATAAACCTTGCCAAGTGTTAGGTACTTCATAGAACCATCAAGGCTGTGATGAGCAGTAACCCTCTAGCATTTGCACAAGCCAGCTTGGAGGGGTATTAAAACAAGACAGAGCTTTCACACAGTGCAAAGGTTACACTGATTATATCACTTCTTAGACCACAGATCTCAGAGATGGCTAAAAGCACAGTGTCTTTACAGCCCCATTCAGTGAATCCACATCACTAAGAGCTTTGGGTCAGTAACTACATAATTCCTAGCCAGGGTGCTAGGCCAGTTTATCTACCTGATCTTGTCTGTATGATGCCAGGAGGCTGCTGTGGTGGTGGAGTCACTCAGTATGGTATGATCATACCTAAGCCTCGCTCATCTGCACTGCGTGGAGGTATTTCCACTGCAGTAAGGAACAATGGAGGTTCCACCTTTCCACCCCACTCACTTGCAGATACCAACCAAAGCTAACTAACCATAGTCTTGATGCCAGTCTTGTTTCAGTTTGGGCTCCTGAAGGCAGCCGAGACTTCTCCAATAAAAGCAGTCAACTGCCTTCATCTTGATTTCATCTTTCTCTCATCTAGATTCCTTCTTGATGGCACCAGAGCAGAAGTGCTCCAGGAAAGACCTGACCAGCAGAAGAAGGGAGCTTGTGGTAGGAGACTGAGTTTGGGGAAGAGGTTGCCCCACACTATATTTAGGATAGCAGAGAAATGGGAGAAAGGAAATTAAGAGATATATCATAGAAGATATCAGTAGTGGGGTGGTGGATGGAAACTATCAGGGTGACATAGGTACAGGCCTTTTCCTTTCTAGAGTTAGTCACAGCAACAAGTTACGCACAGAGAGATCTTATCTTGCTGTTATTCAACAAGCAATTCCTGGCCCTTATGCTTTACGATGACCAATCCTGGTGTATAAAGGGATGGCTCTTCGTTCAGCTTTAACGTGTCATGTGGGGTCACCTCTGTTCTGGAAACAGCACATAATGACATCTCTTCATTTGCACTTGCTAATGAAAATCACTTCCTATTTTACAGGTATCAAAGCAGAGAATTTTACCCAAGGTTATAAACAGAACTGGAATTTCACTTAGAGATCAGATTACTAAAATATTTTCATTTGAAAAAAAAGAGGGGTTTGGGAAAGTGAAGGAAATGCATGTCAGGTTGTCTGGGTTGCACACCTAGACAGATTTACAGAATGAAATCTGGCAGTGTCATCATTCTCTCCCTGAATTCTACAAGCCTCTGCTTAATTTCACAGAACACGCTAAGAACAATTAGTTAAGGTAGATGGTAAACTGAGATTAAGCGAGAATTAGCTTCCTTTGTTTCTGGTCAGTAACTTCTGCATTTGTCCCTTGGTAACTGAGATTAGAATGTGAAACACATTTGTAAGAGAAAAAGAACAGAAATACTGAAGTCATCTTTCAATAGCCCTGTACCCAAATGCATTTTGGGTTCATGTCACCTAACCTAAAGTCACCTGGGCTCTCCCCAGAGTAAATGAAAAGAGGGCCCTTTGGAGAGAAAAGTGGGGGGAACTGAGCTCTGGAGGAGTCTGTTTTCTTCACCATCTTCAGACAGAGCCTCTGGGAACACTTGGGATGGCCCCTCTCTGACCAGATGGAGGCACACAAGTGAGACGCCATGTATCACATCTGATGAGGGCCCAGCAAAACAACCCCCTAGTTGCTAATACCTGTTTTTTAAAGGTCAGGTGGAAGAAAGAATCATTATCACTGCAAAGACCATAAGCGCACTACTCCAGTGCCTGCATCGTCTGCTTCTTAGGGACTGACAGAGTTCACAACTGAAATGTTACACCCAGCCCTTATTTTTTTTGGTTTCCTATTTTTCTTGTTGTTTCTGACTTGAGACCAGTAAGTGTTCAACGTACATGAAGTGTTTCAAGCATGAAAGGTTATCAGTCTGTTCTCATGTCCCATACAGCCTGCTGTTCTTTTTTTTTTTTCTATTCCCTTTACTTCTTCCTTCCCAAAGTGACAGCCAATTCAACAACAACAAAATCTATTCTTCTTCACAGGCTAGTACTGCGTGTTCACCCCCCGCAGCCACCTTTCACACAAATTAGACTTAAACAGCATGACAAAACCGTGGAAATCGAGAGAAAATAATTAAGAAAGAATTAAAAGAACACAATATGTGTTCTCTTGGCAACGCTGCAATCTATTGGGTCACCACAGCATGTCCCAGGAATTCCCAAATCCCCTTTGCAGCTGGAACATAAAGCAGAGGTCTCAATGGAGGACGTTCCCAGAGCAGACCAGTAACAATGGCTTTTGCAATGTGCAACTGATAGCACGCAGCTCAGTCTGAAAAGTGGGACACTTGAGGGTGTGACACTTGGTGGCTGACCTCGAAGGCAGGCCAAGGGGCTCTTCAGCAGAGACCTTTGCTATTTTCTGTATTCTTGCACCATTAAGCCTGGCTTGATTCTATTCAGATTCTCCACTAACTCTTCTAGTGCCTTGGTACACAAAGACCTCTCACCACATAGAGTTATTCATCATTGAGATTCCTGGGTCCAACATTCAAAAACACTGACATGTTGTCATGCAAGTGAAAAAAAGCACTGACATACGTTTATTATAAACATATAGTTGCAGTGAAATGTATTATGCATTATTTTCTAGCATAAGCTTTATTTTGTTGACTATGGGGCAGCTCTAGGTGACCAGATCAGATGAACTCTTGGTTTGGTGAGGTGAATCTTCCTTCTAATGACATTTGTTGCCCTTTGTAGACCTTACCTCATATGTCAGCATGCAGCAAATCAAAACCAAACACCTTCCTGTGTAATGACAATACTCTATAAAGCTAATCATATCTAATTTACATACAGGCACTATCTCAGAGAGCTTGCAGATTCCATAGAATGGTTTGGGTTGGAAGGGAGCTTAAAGGTCATCTCGCTCCAACCCTCCTGCCATGGGCAGGGACACCTCCCACTAGACCAGGTTGCTCAAAGCCCCACCCAACCTGGCCTTGAACACTTCCAGGAATGGGGCATCCACAGCTTCTCTGGGCAACCTGTGCTGGTATTTTGTAATTTCCTTACAAAATTCAGTAACACTGCATGAAAATTTGAGTGTCCCATGCCATCTTCTAGATCTTTAGCTGGTTGAGGTCAGTAGAGCAGCACTGATGGCAACTGAGCCTTTTACCCCTTTTGATCTTTTGATGCTTATGTTGACCTAGAAATAGTGGAATCACCCTATCTACTTGAGGATAAATATAAACGTGGAGAGTTTGTTTTGAAGTTGAACATGGAAAATCAAGCACCTGAAGTTATGTGTGGGCATCACAGAGACACTGGTCTCATCATCTCAGGTGCTGATCTGCTGCCACCCTCCTGAAAATCAGAGGGAGGATCATCTCTTTGACCTCTATCTCCAGGAATCCTCAAGGGGATTCTTCCTTCTTGAGGAATCAGAATGGGAATGGAAAAAATTGGGCATGGGAAGATCACATGATTCAGATATCAATCCCTGGTCAATCCTGATGTCTACCCATCCAGATTTACAAACCTCTTCCCCTGGAGTGCTGTTGGAATCATATCCACAAGCTACGGTGTATGGCGCGGGGTACACATCCGTCCAGCCCTGGCTTGTACAATTCCTGGTCACATTCCCTGGAAGAAAAGAGAAAAGGATGATTTAAAAAGAAATGTTCAGCTTGCTGTTAAACAACCATCTGCCTTTTGTTGATTCAAATGTCAAAGCACATTTCTCGTAACACTTGAGTAAGACACTCATACTTTTTCTGTTACAAAGCGCTTATATTACACACAACATACAAATGGAACGGACCCATTAGGTCATAAAGTTCAGACCTTTGGTTTTTAGCACTGCACCAATATTGCCTGAGAGCATTATTGTCATATTGCCTTTGTTCCTGGAAAATTTTTCATCTTAACAGAGAAGTGAAATATTTACATCTTTCACTTGTGAGAAGCCAAGACAGGGATAGATGAAGTGCTCATTTCCCATTACGCAGGTAAGGTCAGAGGTCTGGGAGCTGAATGCAGTCCTCAAAACCATGGCCTTGCCTACAAGTTAAGCTCTGATTTTATGTCATTCCTGGGAAATCTACTGCACTCTTGTTTGAGAATCAAACACTTCAAAATTTGGCTATGAGGGGAGAAAAACCAGATACTGACAACCTGTATTTCCTGTTTTAACCTGTATCCGCAAAGGCAGGAAGATTTCCTGGACTCTTCAGCAAGTTGAGCACCTGGGGACTCCAACCAGCAAAAAAAGAGCCTTAAGTAACATCAGGACATCTCTCTCCTTCAGTCCAGGCTGACAAAACTGTGAAGTTCACATCCCTTGCTGGTGCTCTGCACTTTTTGGTCTACCTGGGATTGTAAGAGGGCTGTCCAGAGCAAGGCATTTCTCATTCCAAAAGACACCTCTGCTTCCTGTCCCAGCTGGACCTCAAACCCACATCACCTAGATGATGTGGGCTGTACAGATGCTAATCATGTAAAAGAAGGAGAGACCAAATATCTGACCAGGGTAGACTTTACCCTAAGGGGTTCAGAGTCTAAAAGGCCGAGATAGATATTTATCAATCAGAAAACACAATCCAACAGTATAATCTCCCCAGCACCCACTCTGACCACTGGTCTCTGCCCTGTCTGTCTTATGCAAATCACATCCCTGTGGCTTTGTTTTGGTGTCATTTATCAAACAAAACTGCCTGCCATCCCGGACAGGAATGCTGGCACAATAAACCTGACTGAACAAACAGTTGTCAAAACTCTCTTCTTAGATAAAGGATTACAGCAGTGAAACTCAAGAGCTTCGCAAACATTTCCAACAATGGGGTTCTTTGCACACAGGAATAATAAAACTTTTGAAAACAGAAGCAAATCAAATATGCAGCTATGAGTCATGAAAACGTTCAAGCATCACCTCCAGGAATTTCTGACAATTGAGCCATCTGAACATCTTCCTAACCACAGACCTGTCTTGCACCGAAATCAGCAGCTGCTTAATTCACTACATGAATCTCTAGGACAGGTGCATTTTGACCCTAAAACTTGCCCCTGTAATTTATCTTTACAGCAGATCTGAACTCCATGAAGGCTCTGGTGCCTTTGTTCATTTCACCAGCAGCTTCAAAAGCAGTTCACTTTAGCACAGATTGACGGGTTGCCATTCCCCAAACTTTTTCAGCGTGGTTATTGTTTGCATTTTCTTTTACCAGGATTCATATCGGGATCACAAGAGATCTTGTGCAAACAAATCAAGGACATAACTGTTTGGGCTTTTTTTTTAAGGTGTTATGTAATATCTGTTAGTTGGTATTCATTACAATGAATCCCATTATCTGAACTTTTCTGCTTCCTATTTCCTGCTCCAAACTCCTCCTCTCTGTTTGGAGATGCCTTTAGTTTTCACCGTCATTTTGTTTCTTGCTTCTTATTCTCCCTGAACTAAGGGGTGCTTCTTTCAGCTTGCTCTTCTTCTATTTCTCCTAGTTCTTCTTTTTAAGTGCACTTCCTCATACCTGACTCTTTTGTAATTCTTCTCACTGCTCTCAAGAATACATTCAAAAGTTGTCTTAATTCTTTAGCAGATGCAGAAACTAAGCTAGAGGGAAGCACAATGATACTGCATCACTGGGATTGAAACACAACAATAGAAATGTCCCTGATTTTAGGGAAACTCACTTCCTGGGGCAGTTTTTCTACTGTCCTTTGCCACTCATGTCACTTTTTTGATGCACAAAATTCACACACACGGTGTGATACAAAAAACCTTGCTAATAACTCTCACGTTCCATACTAGATGTCTGGAAGGTGTAAAAATGTACAGGGTTAGAAGAAATAGATTTTAGCCCACTGCAATTTTGTCTCAAGTGATGGATGATGTCTCCCCTCAGAGTAAACAACATTCCTAATTACTACTACTGACCAGCTTACTGCCTCTCCTGAAAACGAACATAAACTTTGGAAAAGTGCCTCACAAGCTTAGTTCTTAGTCTGAGGTTTACAGGCAGCAAACATTAGACCAAAGTATTAAACCAAGTACGTAACAAGGTCAAATCTCAGCCCTGCCACAGGCCTCCAGTGAAATTGCAGCCAGTTCTTGTGACCTCCCCTGGGGTCTCAGTTTCCCCACCAATAACAGGGCTTTGGTAATAAAATCTGATCTTCTGTCAGTGGGAAGGCAAGGTGGACAAAGCACTAGAAGGTTTAGATGCCATTTTCCAGAATGGTTTCCCATTGGTTTGTGTTCCTTGCTACTCTGTGTAACACAAATTCTCCCTGGAAGGATGCACTGATGAAGTACGTTGAAGACACAAAATGTTAAGTGGCAGTATCCAGAGCTGCTGGACTTGGAATTGGTATCTCCAGCCTTTGAAAATTCAGAAGGTTTCTAAAACTTTCCCATTTCCTATCAGAGCAAAGCTAAATCTTTTAAACTGTATTTCTGGAGAATTAATGAGAATGGAGACCAGGGGGGTCTAACTCAGTGACATGTAATTAGCAATGCACAGTGGAGGAGTTACACTGAGGACTGGAAAGCATCCTAGGGCCAGTAAGTTTTTGCTCCTGGCTCTCCTCTCTGCTGTGAAAAAAGGATGGTCTGAGTCCCTGATGTGAACAAAGTCTCTTCAGTAGGGTGGTGTTACTTAAAAGCCCTGAAATAATCTGCCTTTCCCAGGGTTTGTGTTTCATTTTCATCGGAAATGTTACAACTGTCAAATTATTGCATCTGCTCCTAAAAGCCACATCCATGTCAATGAGATAAGGTTTTCCATTAAAAAAAAAAAAAAAAAAAAAAAGATAAACAAAACATTTCATTTGAAAAAAAAGCCACATCTGACTCTCATTTACAATAACAATAAGCTCAGAACACGTCTTACCAGAACTCAGCTTCCTGCTTTCACAAAATCACAGGATGGTTGAGGCTGGAAGGGACCTCTGGAAGTCATTTGATCCACCCCTCCCTGCTCAAGCAGGGCCACCTACAGCTGGGTGCTCAAAAGTATGTCCAGATGCCTTTTGGATACCCTTGGAAACCTCCAAGGATGAAGAATGCACAACTTCTCTGGGTAACCTGTGCCAGTGCTTGGTCACCCTAACAGTAGAAAAGTGTTTCCTTCTGCCCAGGTGGAGCCTCCTGCATTTCAGTTTGGCCATGGTTACAAAATGCAAAGGGAATTAGAAAGTGCAAGATGGTTTCATTACTTCAGAAATGCATTTGTGAATAGAAACCTCGTATGTAATGGAATTCCTCTTCTGGGTGCTGTCAGAAGCACAGAACAAAATCCCTGGTTCCCTTTTCAGGGTTGCACAATCTTTGCAGAAGCACCAGGCATACAGTCCCATGACTATGGGATATGGTTTACGAGATGCAGAAGCACCAAGCAGATGGTTCCATGAGGTTGGGATATTGCTTATGAGATGCTGTAGGGACCTACTGATCTCCAGCTCATCCACAGCACCTCTGCATGTGGCAAAAAGGAGGTGAGGCAAGGAGGCTAAACTGTTTTCATTGTAGTGTAAATTAAGTGGCATCTCTTTAGAGCTGCTTAAGGTGTAAATCATGCATGTTGGCTCTGCAGATGCCCAATAATCACTAAGGTGCAATCACTCAATTGTGCATCTGCATCCTGAGCAAAACAGCACAAGGAAACTATTAGAGGGATCTTAGCACCCCAGCTCTTTCACTGCTGCCTTCTCTCTTTCCAGGTATCAGGAGAAAAGACTTTAAAGATGAGGTTTGAAAAGGAACAAGACGATGACCTTTTCATAAGGCTCCCTGACAGGTAGGAAGGGATGGATGTACAAAGGCAGAAAAATAAAAGTGCAGAAATGAAAGGAAAAAGATTAAAAGTTAGTTCCCTAGAGGTGGCAAATAGAACGTGCAGAAGTAATCCTTATACAAGCTAAAGAAACTATAGCTGGCTGCTGGAGAACCAGGGTGGGAAACTAAGCAGTCAGCTTCCCAAACGTATGCCGGGATATAAAAGGCACTGCTTACAGAAGGGAATGACAAGTGTAAATATGAGGCTCGACCTTTGACTCCTTTCTATCAGTGTTTATGACAGTCAATGCATAAAAGGCTACTGAAAGGCAAGGGGTGAAACCATGGGGCTGAATAACCAGTTTTCAGAAAGTTCTAGTGCAACGGTGCCTTAAAGCATAGCATGGTGGGCCCTAACTGTTTAATCAAATCACCACGTGCCTTGGTCCAGACCAGATATGAGCTCTGCCCCTCTTTTAGTTTCACACCGGCACCCCTTGTCCTGTCACGACAGGCCCTGCTCAAAAGATTGTCCCCAGCTTTCTGACAGGCCCCCTTTAAGTACTGAAGGGAGCCTTGTCTTCTCCAGGCTGAACAACCCAAACACTCTCAGTCTTTCTTCACAGGAGAGGAGCTTCAGCCCTCTAATCATTCTTGTGGCCTCCTCTCGACCTGCTCCAAAAGGTCCATATCTGTGCTCCTTGAAAATCTGCTTGCAGTGTGCCACGGTGATTAATGCTCATGTACAGGAACCACGGGAAGAGACTGAACTTCTGCATCTTTCTAGTACCATGTCTGTCCCAGCAGCTGCTCCTGGTTTAAGCAAACGCTTCTTCAGAGTTCACAAAGCCCTCTCTAATTTCCTAACCTGCATGGTGTGATGGCATGTCTGTTATGGAGATGGAATTGATGGTTGTTAGCAATTACCTGAAGGCTCCCACCTTTCCTTCTGATTTGGTTGTACAAAATCTGGTACACGGCACACACCTATCCTAAGTGGCTTCTTCTCACTTGCAGGGTGATTCAGCAACACTCTGCTCTAGGTAGCAAAGACAGAAGGATGGAAATTCCCCTCAGTGGCAGCACCCAGGACTAGCTAAATTCTGAGACACCACAGGTTTGGTTTTTGGTTTTTGGTTGTTGGGTTTTTTTTATTATTAAAAAACCCCAGTAAAATAAATACATCCAACACCTGTAAACTCATGATGGAAATGTCTGAGTACTTCTGGTTTTGTTTTTTGGATATTCAGATTTTACTAATTGCTTTTAATTATTTTTTTTTCCCTGATGAAAGAAACATTCTCCTCTTCTCTTCCTATCCCACACCACTGATATATTTTTTAGTTAGATTGACAAGTAACAAAGAATTGACAGTACTGATACTGATCAGGAGACAATAAGGACTTTTGTGGCTTTATCCCTGACCTTTTTTTTTTCCCCAGTTGGGTGAAGAACTGTTGAATCTTCCTAGGAAGCAGAGCAGATTAAGCAGCTAAGTGACTTTATGGTTTTGCATCTTGCATATCCTAGTGGTGGGTGGACATGAGCTAGTGTTCCACAAACCTAACCACTGAATTCATCTTATTCTTATACTCTGAATTTTTCTTACCTCTTTCTACTAATTCTGATTGCTCTTTATACTTTGGGCTTTTGCTTGGACTTTCCAGGTCTGTCAGCCCCACTATTTCTTTATATATATATACCTCATATGGTTATTTTAGACCTGCTGATGGACAATTTCTTTTAGCAACCCCTTCTCTCACACCACGAAACAATCATTCCACATCTACTTTCTCCATAACATTCATGATTGTACTTACCTCTTTGATTGGACTTACACCCTTTGAATTCCCATTTTTCTAGATGGAAAAGCATTAATCTATCTACTCTACCTTGTGCAGTGCCTGTCCATACCTTTAATCATACATTCTTACAATGATAGTGGCCCTACTCTCCTTTGGATGTGAACCTCCCACTTCCACCTGTCAGACCTCCTCAGCTGTACCTTCCATGAAATCTTCTGGCCTTGATCTTGGTCCTTCTACCACCCACACAAAGAGCCCAGAAAGCTGACTCCAACTTTTCTTTACATATCTACAAGGGCTCTAAATCTTCTTTGCAGTGAATATTTTTCATCACTCTTTGTTGGGAAAAATGAAGAGACACCATTCTACAGCAAAACACTACGTGCACGATGCATTAATTAAGATATGTTTTCAGGAACAGGAACGAGCACTTGCAAAACTTCTAATTTAATTTCCTGATTTATAAATGTATTTGGGAATGATGTGGAAGAGATATGAATCGGAATGACTTTGCAGGTTGGGTTATACCAACCAGTAAAGGGCCTGGTAGAGGAATGACACAATTTATTAATGATGTATTGGAAGAGAAGAGAGGAATTCCTGGAACCAAGATAAAACCAAACCATTTTCTTTACAAAAGATGTTTGATCTGGGTAGGAGTTAAACACAGATGAACTGAATAAATGCAGAGAGGTAACTGTATTCCAAGCAATTTGTTGCCTATGTCTTGCTCTTAAGGTTTTTCCCTTTCTTAATTTCTTTTTGCCTCTCATCTGTTTCAAATACACACTTCAGACTCAGAAACACCTTGGAAAGTTTGTGTCATAGGTGAGGTTTTAGCTCTTTGATCCTAATGGAAGAAAAACTCTTATTGGCTTATAATAGGAGCCTGAATTCATACAAAGAGATACAAGGTCAGTCATTGCTAAGGGGTGTTTGCTTTTGTCTCCTCCTTGCTTCTCTTGCCCTTTTTTGTAATAGCTTCTAAAGGAGAGGGGAAGGTCTGCTCTGAGTGGCAATCTGTCCTGCTTCTCTGTCATCACATCCCATGGGCAGAAATCGATTTTGTTTCAAGCAGAAGCTATTAAAGCAATAGCATTTCTTAGCATTTATTCTTCTTGAGATGCTGCTGAGCCCACTGGAACATCGCTAGTTCCATTTTTATTATTGATCTGTCCCACTGTTACTGGGAAACACTTGAGACTTTCAGACAGCTACGGCTTGCACTAAACTGGATGGTGAATCAGTTAGATCTGGGAGAAACTTATGGGGTAAATCAAGACAAGGTATCTTCCAAACTTGCTTTCTCTGCCTCACTCATGATCTCACCAGATCATTCTTTCAATACATCTTCTGCTTGGTGTTTCATGCTATTTCACAATTTCAGTATTTCATTGTTTCATGCTGTAGAACAACCTGTGGCACGGTGTCAGCACATCACATGACAGACACAGCCTTCAGGCTCTTCATCTGTTCTTTCTCACACCACTTGCCCTGCAGTTCTTACTGCCACATCTCTGGAGCCTTGATTCTTACTGCACCCTGGATTTTGGGAAATCCTCCATTTTCCCTTATCTTCCTTTCTCCTTCCTGCACGTAACATCCCTATGTGTGAAGATCTTGACCCTTAATAAATACAGATAATTCCTCCCTTCTTAACATCACATGTTCCCCTTAATTAGGCACCTTTCGTAAACTCTGTTTTCTCATGTTAAAAGCAGAACCTCTGCTTCTCTGCTGCTATCTGCTCATCCTTCTCCTCATTTTATTCAGTATTTATTCCAGTTTCAAAAGTAATATAGATTAAAGGAGGAAAAAAAAAATGAGGAAAAGAATGCTGGCTCAAGAGAGAGAGCTTAAGATGTTTTTCAAGTCATTGAGCATAATTTTTAGCAGAGGGGAAATAAATGCAATTCTGCATTTTTGTTTGTTTTCTTCTACTTCTAGATCTCTTTTGCATGAACAAAAGGTTGGGACTCATTTCACCTCACTTTTGCTATGGAAATGAAATTCTCTCTTCCTTATTCCCTTTCTCTTCTCCTTTGGGGATGGAGAGGAGTTATCAGAGAGGGTCTGTCATTTGTCTGGTGATCAGCCCTGACCCTTGACATGCCTTCATAAGGGAGGGAAAAGGAAAGTAGAAGTAAATTTAGAACACCAGAAGAAAAAATTAATTTGGCAAGCCTGAAACTCAGGATCTCACCTC
>JANHGN010017352.1:86961-108166 GCA_024605025.1 Megaceryle maxima
AAAGGAAAGTAGAAGTAAATTTAGAACACCAGAAGAAAAAATTAATTTGGCAAGCCTGAAACTCAGGATCTCACCTCATTGAATGGGATTCCAGAGCTTGGTTATTCCCATCTCATAATTGAAGCTTAAGAAATATCAGTGCTAATTCTTACTGTTTAACTTGTGAGTGACAGACAATTTGCTTTTGGAGAAACCACAGGAAACAAATGCCTATTACAAATGTCACCTGCCACATACTGAAAGGAAACTGCAATGCTCTGGTCAAGGGATAGCAGGTAATGCACTTTGAAAACAAAACGTACCAAAAATATTTGCATCTGTCTCTTTCACGTGGTACTGACGAATGTCATGAAATAATGAAAATCTGGATTTGTGAATAGTATAAAAATTTAATGTCAAATGACAGCAGTACTATGCTAGGCATTTTAAGGTTTCTAAATGCCACGAGATATTTTATCCTTCATTTACCATGAGATAGGATATTAGTCATTTGAGAGGCATATTTTCCATTAGGCAGTAAAATCACATTAACTCTTTGTTTCCCAATATTTCATCCTTTTCCTGCTATAAATATTAAAAAAAATATATTTTCTCTTGCTCACAACTCAGTATAAGCTTTCACAGAATGGTAGGGGATGGAAGGGACCTCTGAAGATCATCAAGTCCAACCCCCCTGCCACAGCAGGACAAAACTAGGGCAGCTTTCATGTTCCTGCAAAGGGATCAAAGAGTAAGACATAAACATTAACCAGATGAGTGATTTCCTTGAAAGCTCTTCAATGATACTCACTACTACAAAGCAAGAACAGCTACACAAAGTTTAATGGCATTAATTTTGCAACAAATCCTATAAAACCAGAGGCAATCTTACCCTCCCTTTCTTTAAGACCGTATCTGCTTTCTGCATTTGTGTATGAACGTGCAAAGTGCACAGCTCAGAGAAAATCAAAGCTGTTGTTTCTGCTCTGGAAAGGGCATTGGTCTCTGTTTACAGAAGGAGGTGCTGGCACTGCAAAGGTGGGATTCACCTGTCTTGTAAGACATTCACATCTGCCAGAGCTGCTCTACAATCATTGGGTTGTAAATGGAGAGTTTATTGATGTTACTCAACTCATCCTGAAGTCAAAGTCTAAAAGTCAGCTGAACTACACCTCTGAGGAGCCCATTTCTCACTACTGACTGGAAAACAACCTTGGAGATAGAGTTACATATGGAAAACTCTAGAATCAGTCGATATGAATGCCATCCATGATTTCTGAAATACAAGTATCTTAGCACCAGATTCCAGGTGAGACTGGACAGGGGTCTTGAGCAACCTGCTCTGGTTGCAGATGTCCCTGCTCATTGCAAGAGAGGTTGGATTAGATGACCTTGAAAGATCCCTTCCAACTCAAACCATCCTGTGATAGAATCACAGATTCTAATTTATGATGAGATGACTCACGTCCTAGCCAACACTGACCAAACCAGCCAGCTCTGCAGTCACTAGAATCCCTGGATGACTGTCAGATGCAGAAAACTACATTTAACTGGAGGGAGCTCATCCAAAGCAATATGAAATCCCCCTGGAAGGCTAGGTGACATTGCCAGCTGCAAGGCTAGGTGACATTCGCTGAGCTCACTGCTCACAGAACAGCAGAAATGCCAGCAGCCACGTTACACCACGGGTACACAGGGACAGGTCATGCGTTGGCTTCTGTCTGAGGCTCTTTCTTGGCCTGGTACATGGAGATAAGTGCATAGAGATCCCAGGTGATGCCCTGGCTGCTCTTGGTGGAATCTGGATTTGTGCCAGAATAGGAACCATTCACTTGTCTAAGTGTAGGTTTTCTGAGTTACTTTTAAGTACCTGAGAGATCCAAAGATACAGGAACTCTGGGAGAATTGCACCTATCTGCGGGGGAACATAGAGACCAGGATGTCCTAGGACAACTTGAAGAGCAGTAGTTGCCCCTGGATGGGCAAGTTTATTGAGTCTCATAAGCCCATCCTATCAGACAATTAAAGGCACCTTGCTTTCCTTAGCTTAAATTCAACATAGCCACAATAATGTATCTATACAATCAAATATATACAATATTTCCTCATTGCTCTGCTATGGTGGGATGATGAAAAACTCCTTAGAGGTTTTTTTTTTTTTTTTTCTTAGTTCCTGTTTAATTAACTCTGCCGGGCCTCTAACAGCCAGTGAAGGAATGTTGTGCTCAGGAGAGGAGAAGGCACAAAGCATCAACAGCAGGCAATTATTCCACATGGCTGGACCAACACACAGGGGTCTTGTCCTTCAGGATGTGATATTACAGCAGCTTCTGCCTGCTTCCCCTGGGTGTTGACAGAGCAGCAATGAACTACTAGGAAGTTCTGGAAACCAGGAGGTTACAGCACTAAGATAGGACTCAGGATTTTTCATTTCCCTTCTGGGTCTACTTTGGGTGTAGCCTTGGGCAAGTCATTCCATCAGCATGTGCTAGTTAATGAGTGGAGTGCCCTGGCCTGGTAAACAGGGATGATATTGTGTCCTTACTCCGATTCATAATCTGTCATGTGTGTTTGGACTGCAAAGCTGTAAAAGTGGAGACTTATCAGCTTGGTGCACAATCTCCAGAGCAAAAGAGTTTAATTCTCTGTGGAGGCCTGCAGGGCTACTATAATAAAAATGGGAAATAATGACTATAAAGTACCAGGAGACAAAGAATCCTGTTGCATGGCCCTTGAGACCTGAGATTTAAATTAAAGCTTCCCAGAACATCCTGAAGAGTGAGTTAAGCTACTTTCTCCCTGACTCTGATTTGTCAATTTTGTTTCTTGGCCTGTGGCCAAATTTGTCATTTCAACAGAAAAATAGTTTTATTACGTACAGTTTCAGCTTGTTTATTTTACGTCAGACTTAATTAATTACAGTGCTAAACTGTTCAACAAACATACTATTACAAGTGCTGATTCAATTTGCACTGCACAACATCCATATTATTGGATTTTACTGGGAGCAATTTCTGCATCCCTATGATGGAGAGCAGTATGTGGTGCTGCAAGAAGGGTAGGGAAGGTGCTCTAACTGTTCGGGTATTTGTGTAGGGCTTGGAAACCTCCTTTACCCTGTGGAAAGAGCTTGTTTCTCCCTCTATACCAAGAAGCTTCCCCCTGATATGAAAGTCCACAGGCAGTGCAGAGGGTTTATGCCCATTTCAGCGAGATGAGCTGTCTGGTTTTGCTTACCGAGAACAGCGGTGAGGAATCTGAAGTACTTTGGGCAAGGTCGTACCACAACTTCTCCTACCTCCGCTTCAGGCCAGCACGTGATGTTGTCCCACTGCCTTCTGCAGCCTGGGGAAAAGAGAAAAGTGGATTGTAAAAGAAACACAAGTGGTAACTGCTGGGTGGAGCAGAGGAACCGGTGCAGAGCAGGGCAGCTCGGCAAAGGCACGTGGAGCCAACCACCTTGGCCAAAAGGTTCCACCTTTTGGAAGGAAAGGCACATAAATGTCTTTAAACATGTAGCTTTCAGCTACCCCAGTCCCTGAAATTCAGCACTGGTGGTGTTTGTAATTTTCCAGAAATCAGTACAGAAAGAACAGCAGACTGGAGCAAGAACTGGGCAAATCGGAGTTAATAGAGAACAGTGCTTTTTTTTGTTTAGATGGAAAAGGGAGAAATGCCTAACAACATCTCTCATCCTTGCCCTGTGGCATTAAAACACCTGGTCTGAACACGGGAGGCATGCTCCCCTTCCTTCTCCGCTTCCCCCAAACTTCTGTCCCCAGCTTTTTCTTTCTCTTGAAATGAGATGATTATGCAGAAGATGTGCTCAGCAGGAAGGGGACACAAACAAGGGATCAGGGGCCAAATCCCTTTCCCAGAAGTAGCTTTTCCTCCTTAAAAAGAGAGAAGGCACAAAACACTGCTGGAGGCCAAGGAGGGACAGTGCTGTCAGTAGGAGAGTTTATGAAGTCTCCTCTGGAGACTTTCAAAACCTGCCTGGACATGATCCTGGGTCACCCTGCTTTGGCAGGGGGGGTTGAACGAGATGATGTCCAGAGGTTCCTTCCAACCCCTACCATTCTGTGACTGTGACTCTGTGATTCTATGGAAGGGTGGTTCAAGGTAGTATGTTAATGAAAGTCTAACTAATGGAGCTAACTTCAGGTAGGAAATATAGGATTTTATTAAGATTAAGCATTCCTGAAGATTTTCTGAATCAGAATGTTCTGGGACAAGAAAAATCACCGTGTCCTTCCTCCAGTTATAATATGCTGTTCTGACTTTGCCCTCTTACTTCTGCTTTCTTAATGATCTCACATACATGCTGCACTGTCGACTAATGTAACATCAGCACTGAAGCCAAAAGGAGTTGGCATACCTGAATTTAAAAAAAAGAATCAGATGTGTTTTCACCTCAACATGTGACATATTTTATTGTTCTTACTAGAATTCTGAAAACATTTATTTTCTCCTTAAATTTCCAACCGACAGGCACTTCAATTGCTGCCTGGGTTAGATAGATGGGTTGTCAACAGAGCTCACTTTTTTTATAGCACCTCTACTCTCAGTTATTTGTCATGCCCCATTAGATTGCAACACTTCCCCAAAAGTGATTAACGTGTTGCTGTTAAGGTCAACAGCCTAATGAGAGAAACTAGAATATGAAGAAGAAAGCTTTGAGCAAAGACTTTACACAAGCAAGCAAAGAGAACTATGAAACCCACTGCAAGCTGCATTTCTTGGTAATTATACCCCAATCTGAAATGCCTCCTTTAAATCACCTTTTACTACTTGAGCTAAGCAAAAAGCTGGTGTCATCATCAGTCTGTTCAGACCGAGGCAGCACACTGTCTCAGATCAATAAAGAGAGCACACAAAAAAATGCTTTGAAGCTGGCAAAAAAAAAAAAAAGAAAAAGAAAATAAAGAACCCTCAGCTCTCTTTCAAAGTTATTTTGCAGGCTTTTCTTTCCTTCTTTCAGAAGAAAATAGAACTTTTCAAATGAAGTCCTGAGGTGAGTTTATCGGAGCCTGAAAACCAGAATAACTGACGGGATCATCTTCACGCGTGCTCTTCTGTGGCATTCATTAAAATTCCATCTTCAGGTTTCTAATATCAGGTGCAAAGCTCAGTTTCCACAGCGTCATCTTTATCTGCCACCAAACAGCCAGCAGCTCCAAAAGTATTAAGATATTTAGATATTCTGCCCATGGAAGACAGATGCTTTCATGACAGGATCCTTCATGTTCCACAATTTTTTTCTCTATTCACCTCAATAAATTATAGTGCACCCATTACCTCAGGACAGGTTATAATGCAAAATAAAATACAAGGTAATAGTATCAGATGGCTTTTTAAATGGCCTGAATTATGCACTTTGAGAATTATTTTCCTGGTTTTTTTTTTTTCCCCCCATGGTAGCATTTTTAACACCACCTGTATGCTTGAAAAAAAAAAAAAAAGATTTTAGGTGTTCACTGTTGTAACAAAAGCTCTTTGATTAAAATAGTGACGACACACAAGACTGGCCTTGCAAGACACACAAAGTGGATCTTTAACAATTATTGCCTTGGTAAAGGTCTCTCACATCTGCCTATTAGCTCTTCCCAACACCACTCTTCCTTATTGCCCCTCCCCAGACACGCTGATAATATTTGTGCAGCTGCCTGGAAGGGTCCAGCTTTTAAAGGTGGGATTCATACCCCTAAAATATGTGCACCTAAGAGTCAGATGTGTAAAGCTAAAGAAACCAGTGGAATCCAGAGCTCTGGCTGGCAGCTCATGTCACCGTAGGATTGTTACCTAAATTTCAGAGAATGAATCCTTCTTTGGAGTTGTCCTCTTTCTCCAATGACTAGAAGAGAGCTTGCGTTGAGTCCTTTTGTTTAATGAGCAGGAATAATGCAAAGAGTGCTACTTTCAAGATGCTTCACATTTGCAGTCTAATGACAATCACCCTGTAGTCATCCTATCCCAACATCAGGCCAAAGTTTGTGCCTGGCCAGCCAAACCAAGGCACAGATAACCTTTGTCAAATGGCCTTCCAGAAAACTGGTTACTTTCTCCCAGTCTGACAGACCTTACCCTGGCAAACTGCTGGGATCAGGGGGCTGGCAGGTAATATTCAGTCGTATCAGTGTGACAGATCAATACCTAAGAAAAATATTTGATGGCAGAAACAGCTGCATTGTGCCTTGGAAAAAGGAAATCTCTCTCTTCCCCGTGGCATCACTTGGCCTTCATCGATGTAATAAAGATAACTATTTGTTTTGATTGATCTAATCACACTTGGTGATTGCTAAGTGCTTCTTAATAATAATTATAAATATTGTCTTCTCCCTCTCACTCAGTGTCTGCAGGAAGGATGCAGAGGTATTTATCAATCCTTACCCCAGGCAGCAGGTGCAAATGAGCTATGAATACACCTCCCCTTCAACTCCATTTCAATCAAGGAACTGCTCTGCTCATTTGCTTGTTTCCAAAGGCCAAGGAACACACACTGCCAAGGGCTGTGCTTTGCTGCCCACAGGACCACAATGGTCTAGAGAAGCAGTGTGAAAATAAGCAGGTGACTTCTTCAAGACAGTAGCATTTACCACATCCCTAGGTAATCAGTCAGGTGCACTCTAAAAACTCTTGTAATTCTAAATATCTATCTATATAAAAGAGTCTTTTCAAATATTTTAACTGTGACTTTCAGACACTCAGCTTTGTCCTGCTGTTGCCTAGTAGATCATGAAGTGCTCTCTGGAGCCAAGTATCTTCTTCTGGAGGGCCACAGGGAGAAATCCTTCAGGACTCTAATGAATCTGCCTTTTAACCTTCATTCAGATAAGCAGATAGAACTACTCATCATTCTGCTGTAAGCTACATAATTAGTGTAATTGCTAGCAGCCAGCTCTCTCCTTCTCAAAGTGGGCTCCTGGAGTCTGTCTCAAGGAATGGGCAGCAGGCTGTCAGCCACATACTGGAACTCAGATCCTTACATCCAGCAGCTCAGACTCCCTCTTTGCAAGCCAAATGCCCCAAGTGAAAGCCAAGGGCTCCACCAGCCTCAGCTGGGCTTTGGAGAGCCCTCTGAAAGGCTGTGACTCAGAAGTGGCTGAAGACCACTGACACAGCCCTGGCTGCAGTGGGTTAGGAAAGCCCACCATGGCTGCAGAAGGTGGTAACCTTTCCTACTGTCTCTGCTAAATGTGAATCAAAGCTCAGGCCCTCATTTCCTCTCCCTTTAAAAGGTTAATAAACAGCAAACAGGTCAATCATCACGAGGCACAGGTATACAGTGGCTCACAGAACCAGCAGACCAGAGCTCAAAAACATTTATTTAAGTCATATCTACACTTACAGCAAATATAAGGTCAAAGCTTATCTGGGAAGCAGCAGAGAATAAATTTCCTTCATGAATAAACATGACTTCTAGAGCTTCTGGCACGGCTCTGAGATGTGACTAGGTTTGGCTGAGGAAAGAAACGAATGGTAGTAAGCTGGTACCAGGCACTTTCTCAACCCAGGTGAACTCCCAATTCAGAAAAAAACCCACTCCCTTTCAGCACATCTCATTCTCACCAAATTCTCCCTAATGAATGGGGTCACTCCTGCTCTCTTCGGAAGGACATCCACACACACCACTTTTGTTCTTTGAATCCATGTTCAGATGCAAAGATACACATTTGATGCCTGAGGGATCTCGGGATCTCTGCATGCCTCTCATTACCCACAGGGAGATAACAGCGAGGCAAAGGCACAGCTTGATAAAGCCAAGCAAAGATATCGCTGGGTACCATCTCAGGCTGGTGTGCTTGCAATGGAAACTCATTTCCACTCCAGTTTGGCATCCACCCTCTCTGGAGTTATCACCACAAATATCTACAGGGTGACATTTATTCTCCACCTGCCAAGCTCCTGAAGAAGTGCAGCCTAGGTGCACACCCATGGTTTGAACAGGTTGGTCTCAGCACAACCAATTGTTATTGCATCAACCTTCTTGTCCCAGTTGAGCATTAAGCTTTTGTCTGACTGAAGAAAACAGCCCCCAATAGATGGTCCCTGCAATAATCTATTAACTCAGTTCCAGACAAGCAGCTTGGATTCAGTCATGGCAGGGGTTACAAAAAACCATCCTGAGCCTTGGGGTTACTACAAATGCTCCAGAATCCAGTGAACAGAGACTTCCTGAATCAGGAATAATCTCCTATTTAAACCTTAAAAGTTTTACATAATAATAATTAATAATAATAATAATATACCTTAGATACATCCTTTTTCTTCCATAAATCTTTTAAATTAAATGCAATTTGAATTTGCTTCTAAACCCATGGAAAGTTTTAATTTTCACAACCTCCTGGGCCAAAGGGGTGCACGCTCCAAGTGTCCACTGAAAGAAAAAATACATCCTTTTCTGAATTCACTTTGAACCTGCTCATTGCTGGTTTCATTAGGAATTGCCTAGTTCTTTTCCAAAGACAGAAGTATTCATAACTTAACCACAATATCCCTTTCCCTGGGAAGAAAAAACATTAAATCCTCTTTCCTATCCCTCCTTGGGCACCTCTTTTCAAGCTGAAGTGTCCTAGCCTATTTAGTTGCTTCTAGCGTGAGCAGTTCCTTATCTTTTCTCCTTTGTATCTTCTGTAGTTTTCATTCTACCCCATCCTGTCCTGCCCTGGACTTGCAGAACAAGGTTTTGCTGTATTTTTCTGTGACAAATTGTGTTTGACCGGGGCTAGCTTGGCTCTGAGATTTGACTAAATGAATCCTCTCACCCTTCCCTGCAAAATTCAACCCTTTCCCTCCTGTGTTGCCTGCCATGCCCTCCTCCCCCCCCAGCCTCACTCACTCAAGCATCCTGAGGGCATCTCTCCTTCCCCAGATCCATCTCATCACCTTTTTATTTTTATTAACACTGACAGTCTGCTCTGAAGCCAACCCCATCCCCTTTCAACTTTCCATGGCTCTGCATTTCATATGAGTGGGTTTTGCCTGTCATGCTGCCTGCTATCACTCCAGCTCTGTAGGCAGGATGTGACAGAGAAACCACTTAGCTGAAGGAAAACCACAATCCTGCCAGGGCACGCAAACCCCAGGCACTGTAGCATTTCCTTCCCGCTGCTGATGTGCTCTTTGTGAGGCTTTATTCATCCCTCAGTGAGGGATCTGCAGTCCCAATTCAGAAGAAAATCAGAGAATCATAGAAGGGTTTGAATTGGAAGGGAATTTTGCATTGGAAGGGAATTTTAAAGGTCATCTAGTCCAGTCCCCCTGCAGTGAGCAGGGACATCTGCAACTAGAGCAGGTTGCTCAGAGCCCTGGCCAACTTGACCAGTGTTGCCAAGGATGTGGATTCTTGGGCAATCAGAGGAAGCAGAAAGGATTCCTAGACTGAGGGTAAGTGAAAAGAGTTCACCTTGGGCTTTACCTCAATATGTGTGGCAAGACAGAGAGACTGTACAAGCTGGAGAGCAACAAGAACGTTGTTCCTTCCTGTAAAAATGGTTCTGCTCTTCTGAGGTGGCTTCCAGTAGAAGCTGTCCAAGCACTCAACAGGAAATGCTAAAAGATCTCTTTCTTCCAAAATCCTTGCAGAAATTTGACTCAAAGACATATGAAGGAAATCTCACCTTAAGGCCCTAGACTGATTCATCCTAAACAGCACAAAAGAAACCACCAGAGACTATTTCTAGTGAACTATTTTTAAGCATCAAAATCCTATGAGTTTTTCTATCAACATCTAATTGTTTCAACAAAACCCAAACATTTCTACTCTTTCAGCCTTTTTATTTAACCAACAAACTAAACACTTGACTTTTTTCATCACTCCCTTTATAAATCAAATTTGTAAGCTGAGCCCTTCTGCCTGATTCCAGAACATGTAAACTGAAACAAACAATCCAAGAGTTAAGACAAAGATTTACAAAGTGGGTTGCCAAAAATATAGCTTATCTTCTCACCAGCATCTAAACAAGAGGTAGGTCTCTAGGGCTTTAACATGGAACGTGCTTAAAGGATTATTCCAGGGCTTCCTCATCCCTTGCTCAAATCCTCCTGCTCTTCTAGAAGTTGTAGAGAGTTTGATTCATAGAGAACTAGGCTTTGAATTTAGGTCCCTACTCTTCATATATGGCTTCTCCTGTGTAGGCACCTCCAGAAAGAGATTCATAGTGAAGATGACCTGGCTCAACCTCTAACAATGCCTTTTTGACTGTTGGAGAGACAAGAGTAACAAAGGTTAAGATCTCAAATGGGACTCATTCAGGCTGTAGTTCCTCCACACCTCACTGTCTGCTACCAGAAGAAGACAGAGATGTTGGGAGGAGGAAAGCATTAGAGACTTTGGGGGTGTTCCTAATAAATCAGGCCAAGCAGAGAGGACATGAGTGCAGCAGCTTTCCCTGACAGTTCAAGTGCCATGAGAGTCAGGAGACTTTCCCTCAACTTTCCAACATGCAGTCCAATCTGCAGGAATTCCTTGCCTTGCTTAAATGCCTATGGCAACTTGAACAGTAGCATCAAGATGAGAGATCAGAAGACCTGGCCACTCTAAGAATGTGCAAACCCTCCACTGACCAACTCATCTTGGTTTTCTCATGGAAGGCAAATGGTGAGTGACAGTCCTCCTTGGCAAGGTGCTCACAGTTAACCGATCAAGAATAAACATTGAGGAGGTCTCTCCTATAGCAATTATGGTATGGCTAAGGGGAATCTTACCCTGTTGCTTCACCATGTAAAATCTTCATGATCAGGCTCTTGTTTATTAAACCTGCTGGAGTTTGTGCTGGAAATCTCTCACCCATAAAAATAGAGGGACATCAGCAGAAGCAGGAAAGGTTGTGTGGAAACCCTGTGTCTTAGCTCTGTAGGAAGGGACAAGAAGGATCAGAAAGCTTTGGTTTCACATGGAGGCATATTTAATGGTTAGAAGGCAAGAAAAATGAAAAGCTAAATTTGTGAGATGGGGATAATTTTAAAGTTTTCATTAAAAGAAACCCTACTCAGGCCTGGTGGATGTCAAGTGTCTCTGACCTCAGCTTCTCATGTTCTCCATGATTTCACTTTCCTATGAAATAAAGGTCAAGATATCAAGAAAACTATTAAAAAATATCAAAATATCAAAAAATCCAGAAAAATAAAAGGCACCTAGGTTACAGAAAGTCCAGTGCATGGTAAAATCAGTGGAATAACCTCTACTAGCTGCAGCAGGTTTTGGATCTTGGCCGTATATTGTAGTGGGAGTTCAACATAACTCACAGCACACGCAACAATTTACAATGTATTTATCCTACATAAAAAGAATTGACACCATCATGAAATGCTCTGATACAGCCAACGGGTAAAGAAAAATAACAAAGATGAGGAAGGAGAGATTTCTTAACCGGCAAGACGATGGGATGTGTGTGGGACAAATACAAGCTGCTGTCAGAAACAAAAGCTTTGTATTGATGGATTTCATCCGAGCGATTATCTAGGGCTTCAAAAATGCTTTGAATTTGCTTTGCATTGGCCTGTAGTGATGGCATTTTCTCCTTATTTATAAGACCTCTGGATAACTAAGGCTGTGTGCATTTATATATTGTCCCATGCTAAAAAAAAAAAGTAACCAAAAAGTCTGGTGGCATTTAAAAGTGTTATGTGCTCTCCAAACTAAAATGCCTTCTTCAGTACAAGGTTTAGGTCCACTAAATGGCTTTTAATCCCAACAAGTCACAGGACAGCTGTTCCCCAGTCAAATAAACAGTACTGTTGGGTAGCAAGCTCACAGCCAGGACGTGTCAGCAACAGGCAAAACAAAAGCAAAGCCTCCACCCCTACAGCACATTAAGGCAGAAAACAGATGTTGTAACATTTTGGAATAGTTTCTGTAGAAAGGTGAGGTCAAGGCAAAAATCAGCTCTTAGTTCTACAGGGAAGAATGATGAGGTGCTGTGTAGATCTGTGTTTGGATTTCTTCTGGTTGCTGGTGGGTGGTAGGGTAGGATCAGATGGCAACAAGCAGCTGAGGAGGTACCACTCTTCAACTGGGAATTAGCAGACCATAGTGGAGAGATGTGCCCTCCTTGAGCAGTAGGTTACCAAGCAAGGATGGACAGCCAAGTAACACCTTTGTAGGGAGAACACCTTGGGCTACTATTTGCTCAAAAAAAAAAGACTCTGGAAGAATCATAGAAAAATAAGAAAAGAATAACAAGTTGGAAGGGACATCAAGGATCATCTGGTCCAAGCTTTCTTGCCAAAAGCACAGTCTAGACAAGATGACCCAGCAGCCTGTCCACCTGAATATTAAAAGTGTCCAGTGCTGGGGACTCCACCACTTCCCCAGAGAGATTATTCCAATGCCTGATTGCTCTCATTGGGAAAAATTTTCATCTTCTTTCCAATTGGATTGTCCCTGGGAGTAACTTGCACCCCTCATCTTTTCCATATGAATCCTTGTAAAACAGAAGGCTCCAACTTTTTTGTAGCTGTCCTTTAAATACTGGAACGTGGACATAAGGTCTCCCCCAAGCCTTCTTTCCTCAAGGCTGAAAAAACCCAGTTCTCTCAGCCTTTCCTCCTACTTTATCTTCCTAGTCCTTGGACCATCTTGGTGGCCCTTTTCTGGACCCTCTCCAACCTGTCCACTTCTTTTTTATATAGCAGGGACCAAAACTGAACACAGTATTCCAAGTGTGGCCCGACAAGCAGTGAGTAAAGTGGGTTAAAGACTCCTTATCTCTGCTGGTGATGCCCTTATTGATGCAACCCACCATCAGCTTCAGCCTAGATCAAAGCAGCCAATGAAAAAATCTAGGGGCTCCTCACATTTAAGAGTTGAAGTTGGGTTTATCACCATGACAATATGTGCTTCCTCTTCATGTTTCAGGTACTAGCTTTCCTAGTGTGGTCAAGGGGAGGTTATCCTCTGAAAAATACAGAGCAGTTTTTTTTCTTTTGAATTTCCAGAAAGCAGGCTCCATCTCTATAAGAACTGCAGTATGAAGTGTTGGCATCTGGGAAGAGTCCCAGAGCAGATGAGGAAAGCGTTAATGAAGGAAAATCATTTGGAGGTACTATGCAGTGGTCTGCCCCAAGTGTGCATCATGGCCACTGTCCAATAACTGGAATAAAAATTTCTGTTAAATTAAAGGTACTGTGACTGATTGTCTATCAGAAAAAAAATGAGAGTCTAGGGCTTGAGGTCTTGATGTCACATGACTGAATTTTCTACTGTTGTAGGAGAGGCCACATTGTCCAGGAACAGAGAGGACTCATGTCCTATCTGGAAGCTGCCTGATGCTGCTGGTCAGAAGCAGCATCTACTGCAAGACTTGAAACCATGAGGTCTTTTTGTATCATCTAAGCCAGAGTAATGAAGAACATCAAACAAGGAAAGTAAACAATAAACTAAGGAAAGACAACATAGGAAGAAGTCCTGCAGGTCCCTCTGCCTTTAAGGAGATTGGTAAGAGCTAATGTAGGTATCTATTACAGACTGAACTAAATTGTTCTCCAGGCTTCATTGACTATGTTGACTAGATCCTCAGGGCTTGATATAGCTGACCTGTAGTTGTCATTTAATGTCATTCCTGATGTCATGATATGAGAATACATGAGAGTTTTGGAGAGGCTGGTGGGTGCGGTACAAGGTTTAATAAAGTCCTACAACATTCTGAAATGACAGCTGGAAGCAACACTGATTATCCATGAGCATCTGTTAAGAACTTTGATGTGTGGATAGGGGCTCACAAGAGTCAACACCCGTCCAAGGGTCTGAGTATTCTTGAATTTTTTGTTTGACTGTTCTGAATCATGGGGACAAATCTTCCTGCTTCCCCTGCAAGCAAAGACTCTTTGCAGACCTTCTCAGCCTGAGGGACAGTCTCTCCTTCAGCTGCACCAGTCCCCTTTAGATGTCTGCCAAGATGTATATTGCCCCTGGAAGCCACCATCCCCCAGACCCACCAGTTCAGTGGCTCATCTGAACACTCCCTCCACTACTGAGTTTAAACCACTGGCTTTTTTCCAACAAAACCACCCATCCTCATTTATGTGAAGATGTAAGGAACATCTACACGAACACTTGGCAGGTCTCAGGGATGTACCACCACCCTCATGCAGCCAGAAAAAGCAACATGTCCTCAGCCTGTGGTGAGTGGTCCATCCACCTCCTTCTCCACCCTGCTGTGTGCATTGCCTCCAGCTCTTGAGCTGTCATCACCCATGTAGTGCCTGCTCTGGTGACGGAGCTCCTGGAGAGCTGCTGATAACTGGACTATCATACAAGTTCGACCAACACATCATCTATCCCAGGAGGTCTAATGCAACTGGAAGGTGAGAATTCACTTGAACTTTTGCAAGCAAGGAGCTATTAATTATTTCTTATCTTACTGCAGTATAAACAGATGGTGATGAATAAACAGACTCCTAATTTAAACTTCATTAACGTTTTTCCAGCTTGACTTTTAATTTCCATATGTTCACTGCTTCTTCTCCAATCAAACATGCCTTGACTTCTTCAAGAGAGACTGACAAAGAACCCCAAGCTCCAAATTTGTCTTTTTAGGGCAGCCCCCACTCTAGGCCTATGGAACAGCAAAAGCAGTATTCTCAAGTTGAACAACACGGGCCATTTCCCACCCAGATTTCTTTGCATGTGACAAAGCTGGTGGTGAGCTCACAGGACTCAGCTTTAACGTCCACAAGTGTGAAGCAGCTGCAAGTTAAGCAGATGTGACTAGGTGTTGGGAAGGGGATGGGATACTAGTTTCTTTGACATTTTCCACTTTTCTGACTTTTTGATTGGGTTTCAAATCCTGCTTGCAAGACAGCCAGGTCTTGATTGCAAACACAGAGTGCAGTGCTGAAGTACTCGAGGCATCGGAAGCAGCTTGACTGCAGTAGCAACTTGATGGTTATTGGCAACTTTCACTAACACTTAGAAAATCACCTCACAAAATGCTGATCTGGCTCTGTGAGATGCTGACAGCCTCTGGCTGTGAAGTTCTGAGCTCGTCCCACTTGCACCTCAAGAATTTGGGATTCAAATCAAGACAAAGGTCTTCTCTTTTGGAGAAGAAGAAGAAAACAAAAAAGTCCTGAAAATCCATAAAGTGACACAAGTTCAACCAAGAGAAATGCCAAGTCCTGCCCTTGGGAAGCAATAATACTGTGCAGCATTATGGGCTGGAGAGCAGCACTGCAGAGAAGGACCTGGAGGTTCTGGTGGACACCAAGCTGAACAAGAACCAGCGATGTGGCCTTGTCACAAAGAAGGTGAATGCTGTCCTGGGCTGAATTAGGACAAGTGTGGCCTAGAGAGATGATCCTTCCCCTCTGCTCAGTGCTGGTGGGAGTCATCTGGGGTGCTGTGTCCAGGTCTGGGCTCCCTTGTACCCGAGAGATAGGAACATACTGGAGAGAGTCCAGCAAAAGGCAGCAAAGAAGATTAAGGTACTGGAGCATGTACAAGGAAAGGCTGAGAGAGCTGGGATTGTTCATCCTAGAGAAGAGAAGGCTTGGGGGGGATCTTACCAGTGTGTATAAATTTGTTCAAGGGAAAGCAAAGAAAATAGAGGGGCAATGGGCACAAACTGAAAACCAGGAAATTCCATTTAAACAGAAGATTTTTTTCCCCTGTTAACACACTTAAACATCAAAACAGGTTGCCTAGAGAGTTTGTGGAGTCTCTATCCCTGGGCATATTCAAAACCCAACTAGACAAGGCCTTGAGCGACCTGATATGGTTCATTGTGCTTTAATGAGGGGTTTGGACTAGGTGATACCAAGAGGTCCTTGCCAGCCTCAGTGATTTTGTGATACTAAGCCAAGGAACTACATTAATGCAGAAAACCACATCCCACCTGCTCAGGTCATCAGGCTCTGCTGTCTGAAGTCTTCTGTGGTTTAAAGTTCTCCCCTCTCTGTTCTTGAATATTTTCCCTCATACTCAAACTTCCACGCTATTAAACTCCAAAACTGTGTCAGGATTCTTGCACCCAAGAGCTGTCCAATATTCCCACCCTGCTCACCGAAGGCTGTTCACCATATGAAGCTGTGGTCTCCAGAGCTGCTCATCCCACCCAAACACGGGTCACAGCACTAAATGAGAGTCACTAAATGACTCTCCTGCTTCTGAAAGAGTCTTTGATTACAGAGCAAATTGGTTAGCAATAATGGGAGAAACAGATAGTGACCCAAGCCAACTGACCTAGACCTGATTGCCTTTGATGGCTTTTTAATAACAAGAGAAAGTAACTTTTTTTAAATTTATTTTTATAGTTTGATATGGGTACTTCAGGCTAAGCTGAACTGTTTGCAAACTACAGCCATGGGAAGGTGAAGCTCTCTTAAAAACAAAACCAAAAAACCCCACAATCCTCTGTGCTCCAGGATCATTACCTAAAAAACCAAGTGGAATTCAGCAAGAAGCAACACAGCGGTGAGATCTGCCTCGCAGGAAGCCTGGAGGAGCTCAGCCACACTTCAGCTTGAGATTTGCCACCATCTGTGAGTCTGGAAAGTAAAACCCCCTTTAGCCATCCTCTCCTCCTAGCCCTTGGGAGACTTTCCCTGTATTATCAGCTAAGCAGTCACTGTACTATGTGCAGATGTCCTGGCTGAAAAAAAGTATCTGGAGTAAAACAAAAAGCCTGGTTTTCAGTGGGGCTGGGTTTGCATTCTTCATTGCTCAAGTGTGTGCCTAAGCATTTGCAAAATAACACAGAGGACTGAGAAACTCTATTTATTATGAGCTCCTAAAACCACTAAGTGCCTCGGAAAACCCCCAGGCTGTGGAATTGCCTCATTTATTTGTTTTACGTTGCAGCGGTGGAGATGCCACCAGAGAAGCAGCCCCAAAGAAAGAGAAAAGGAAAGGAGACAGCCCAAGACAGCCTCCTATTGCAGCAGTACCGTGCAAACTGCTTTTTGCCAAGCAGTCCTCAAAAACTTCTCATCACACTTCTCCAGTGGGGTGGCTGAGAAAACTCTCACTGAACTCATTCAAACCCTGGGACAGACTTGACTGAGCTGATACGGGGACTTCTCAGGCAGGACTTCCACAGACACTGGCTGTTGAAAATTTGGGATGATGTGGGAATTGTTTGAACGATGCAGCTGAACCTCCAATGCAGCTGAACCTCCAATGCAGCTGAACCTCCAAACCTGACCAGTTGCTTATGGTACACCAGTCTTCCAGAAAGCAGTGCTGCTGGGTGATTGGTGGTGTAACTGCACCAAGATGCTGCTGAGCTAAAAATCCCAGCTGTTCTGGATGCTGCAGCACTGTCAGGACTCTGCATGCCCATTGCAGCACTGCATCCCTTGGCACTGGTGTAGAATCATTTTGGTTTGGGCTGGAAGGGACCTTTCAAGGTCATCTAGTCCAACCCCCCTCAGTGAGCAGGGACATCTGCAACTAGAGCAGGGTGCTCAAATACTGGTCCAATCTGATCCTAGATGTTTCTAGACATGGGGCATCAATCACGTCTATGGGCAACCTGTGCCACTGTCTCACCACTCACACTCTAAAAAATGTCATCCTTCTGTCTAGTCTAAATCTGGCCCCTTTTAGTGTAAAACCATCACCCCTTCTCCATATACAGGTCTGTAGTGCATATAGGACAATGTGGCTTTTTATGTGTTAGATACAAATTAGCATTGCCAAGGAACATCCCAAACAGCTTCTGGGAAAACATCATCCAGAAAAATCTGCACCCGCAGCCACTGCAGGTTGATGTACAGTGCTATGTACAGATTTATTTAGGAGATGAGAGGTGAAGAGAGCAAAGAAGCAAACTGATGTGGATGACATGAATTTTCTCTTTTGGGGGTGTTATTTCTCCCCAGATACACAGTAGCTTCCTGCAAATTTAACTTGTGAGTGCTGCCAAAATACTACATTTTCTATTCCTCTGTCCACCCACAGTACTTTTTTAAGTCCCAGTCATAAAATAGCTGGACACTTTTCAATGTGTGTGTCCTTACCTTACCCCCATGAGATAGGAAAACATTAATATTTCTATTTTAAAGGAGGAAAACTAAGGCCAAGAGACCCAGGAGTCACCTTAACTGCAGCAACAGTGCTGCTGTGTTGCAGTAAACTATGGATATCAAGTAAGGCAAAGTTTGCAGGGAGACCAACTGTGAGGCAAGCACGGAGTGGGATTAAAACACTCTTAGGGTGGGAAATCAAGGCATCCACAGCTAACAAGTCACATTTGCATGACATTATTACAAGCAGACCATGACCTGCACCATTCACTGTATTTTATCTAGTGCATCCCAGCTATGCCTGCCATGAGAAGGAAAGCCAGACACCTCACACGTAACAAAGCTACAAATTTCACTAGTCCAACATCCAGGTACATCTGTGTGTGATGCAATCACAGTTACACTGTGAGCACTCTGTGGAAGACAAAGGACTGGAAAGGTCACGTAAGAAATACCCAAGGGAAAGTTTAGCTTCTTGCAATGCAATTCTGTATGTGAATGAACAGAATGAACAGAAATGATGGAATTGGGATTCATAGAATGCTAGAGTGGTTTGGGTTGGAAGGAACCTTAAAGTTCGTCTTGTTCCAACCCCACTGCCACAGCCAGGGCCACCTCCCACTAGAGCAGGCTGCTCAAAGCCCCATCCAACCTGGCCTTGAACACTTCCAGGAATGGGGCATCCACAGCTTCTCTGAGCAACCTGTGCCAGTGTCTCATCAACCTCAGAGTGAAGTTTCTTCCTAATATCTAAGTCTACCCTCTTTCAGTTTAAAACTGTTACTCCTCATCCTATTACTGCACTCTGATGAAGAGTTCCTCATCTTTTCTGTAGGCCCCCTTTAAGTACTGAAAGGCCATTATAAGGACTCCCTGAAGCCTTTTCTTCTCCAGGCTGAACACCCCAATTCTCTCAGCCTGTCCTCACAGGGAAGGTGTTCCAGCCACCTGATCATCTCTGTGGCCTTCTCCTGACCTGCTCAAGCAGGTCCATGTCTTTCTTATGCAGGAGGCCCCTCCCCAGAGCAGAGCACTGTACTTCAGCTCATGGGCCAGATCCCTTCCAAGCCGGTGAACACCAGGACAGGAATTACCTGCCAAGTGTGGTTATTTCCAACACAGCTGAGCTGCTCACTAAAACTCCCCTCACAGTAAACGAAGATCTTGTCAACAGGTAAGACAATCTGAACATGATTTATCACATCCTGAAAGAGATGCCTACAACTTGGCCAGAATACACTAGAGCTACCTAAAATCAAGTGAAAGAAACCCCTCACCAGAAGTAATTTCCATGCAGTGGCTATTTGCCCGTGGGAACCACACTGGTCTCTTTAATGGTAAAGAATCCATTTCCAAACTGAATACTGATTGTCACTTTCCATCTTTACCAGTTATTTCAACAGGGAGGTAAAAGGGTAAGAGGGCAGAGGGCTGCAAGGGCAGAGCTGCTCATGAAATCCAACCCTGTGCTGCAATACACAACTGCATCCTACACACCCTTACGTAAGCTGGACAAGCTCTGCCTCGAGGTCAATAAAACACTCTTTCCTGCAGACCTCCAGAAAGGCTGTTCAGTATCCTCTGGTGGTTACAAACTTCCTTTAAAGTCCAGACTTTGATCTCGCAGCCGTTTTATTCTCCTGTGTACACACTGCCAGCTTAAACTGGTCTTCCCTGCTGTTTTCTGCCTTTCTGCAGCCCTTCCCATACTGAAAAGCCGACCTCTTCTCATCAGAGGTGGTCACGCTGTTGTGACCCCTGTTTTGCTCCTGTATCCCTGCTAAAATCTCCTCAAATGTGGGTAACTGGATGGATACTGAATCACACTCCCAGTAGGGAACAGACAGCCTCCCATGCTGCTAATGATAAACACCAGTCCTGTGTTTGAGGACTCACAGAATCATTAAGGTTGGAAAAAACCTCTAAGATCATCAAGTCCAACGGTTAACCCAACACTACCATAACCACTAAACCATGTTGCAAACTGCCATAGCTAGATGTTTTCTGAACCCCTCCAGGGATCGGGACTCCACCACTGCCCTGGGCAGCCTGTTCTAGATCTTGACAACCCTTTTGGGGAAGACATTTTTCCCAATATTCAACCTAAAACTCCCCTAGCACAACTTGAGGCCGTTTCCTCTCATCCTGTCGCTTGTTCCGCAGGAATCCTGCCACCAGGAAGAGAAATCAGCACCTACTACCAGCACTGAAAACACAGAGGTTTAATTTGAAAAGAAAGCATTGATTTCACCCTTTGTCCATACACCCGCCATAAGGAATGGGTGCCCAAAGACAAAATACCACTAAGACAGATGTTGTTGTTCATCAGTGGGAATCTACCTTCTTATCCTGAGCCAGTGATCAATCTCAGCACTACCATCGGGTGTTAATAAGCGACTAATCTCTCTGGCACATCAAATTACATCTGTGATTAAGCCCCTCTGATCAATACAATTGATAATGGCTTCTAAACAAAGCTTTGTTTCCAGACAGTAGCGAAACGGCGCGTTTCCTTATTTCCATTCATTTAATTAGAAAGGATAACAAATTGGTGGTTAAACCTCAAGTGATTTTTCTTTTTGCTGAAAGGATGTGGAATGGGCAGAAGGCAACACACATCCCTGGTCGTAAATCAAGGTATGACATGACAGACGGCAGGGAATCCCAACTGCTTTCCATTCTCTTTCTCTGGGGGACTGAACTGAGGTCAAATTACATTTTTCCTGGGAGTTCTACTAGGATTTTTTCTTTCCAGCAACACTCAGATTAAACAGTCACCACCCTCATACGATCTCCCATCATCACCCTCATAAGATTCCTCCTGAAAAACTTCCCCCTCATCCCTAAGTGTCAGTGTTTTATTTTGCAGCTATGCTCAGCTCCATTTATCAAGTCATGGAGACCCACCCCAGGAAAACATCTTTTTTGACCTACTTGTGCTCAAACACTGTGCCCGGAACACTTCAAGGGGGAAACATCCCATGGAGGCACTTTGAAGTTCCCCGGCCATACCACTTTCAAAACAGACTTCTCCATAAGATGATTCACCCATAGTCACCCATTTGCAAGCCAACACTTCAGAGATGCTGGTTTCTTTCTGTTTATTGCAAGGGCAGCTGCAAACGTCTAAACAGGTGTTGAGCTCTTAAACCCAGAATCACAGACTGTTAGGGGTTAGAAGTGACCTCTGAAGATCATTGAGTCCAAACCCCCTGACAGAGCAGGACAAAACTAGGGCAGATCACTCAAATACATCCAG
>JANHGN010017353.1:0-42295 GCA_024605025.1 Megaceryle maxima
ACAGGAACAGATCCAGGTGGGTCTTGAAAGTCTCTAGAGAAGGAGACTCCACAATCTCTCTGGGCAGCCTGTTCCAGGCTCTGTCACTCTCACAGTGAAGAAGTTTTTCCTCATGTTGAGGTGGAATGTCCTGTGTATCCTGTGCCTGGGGTAACGCTGAAGACTTCAAGGGTCTTGCAGAACCTGAGCCACCCATTGCTTTGCCATCTCTGGCACAAATGGGCTGAACATTCAGAATGAAATGGCTTGACACCAGGAAACCTGGGTTCTATTCAAACCTCTGCCACTTACTGTAGTACTTTCACTCTTTCCTGACTTAATTCCCCCCTCTGTAAGATGAGGAAAACTTCTGGCAACCCAACCCAAAGGAGACAAATATGAGTGTTTGCTAGTCACTCCATAAGCAGGTTTTTGTAATAACAGGACTATTCTTCAGCCACAGGAGAAATGTGCTTTCCAAAGCAACACTCATGACAACATTCAGTAGGGGTCCTAACAAAGTCTGTTAGCATCTGGGAGCACAGCAGCTCAGTAAGAGTTAAATTCCCAGCAGGTGTATGGCGCAGGTGGTCACTCTGCCTCTGTGGAGGTAAGAGACTATATGCCTGCTCCTCTGCTGACCTGGAGGGATTGGATTGAGCAGGTCATCACAGGATTTAGCTTTACTTATTGCTTAAGCTGCAATCAGTCAGGTCACAAAAACTGAAAAGTACATTCCAAATATCTTTTAAAGTATTTGTTTGTTCAGAACTACCCTACACCTGTTTTCCCTTAAATCACAGACATATTTGTACTTTAAAATTGAACTCCTGGGTTGTAACCCTATCACTCCCAGCATTATATATCCCACCAAGAGAGCTTGGCATTCAGACAAGCACTGCATTTGGCACCTTGCCCAGTAACAAAGGAAGAAGGAAGGAATGGAAAGTGAGACTGAAAGCTACTGGTCTGACTGACTGGCTGTAGGTGCTTATAGCCAACACACGGAGGAAAAGGGCCATCTGCTATGGAAGGAGAGCTCTTTTGGGATGTAAATGGTCATATACAACTCATGTGATGATGACAGTAACAGGTGCACTGTTACACAAACTCTGCCCTTTCAACACCATGTACTGCAGATGTATTAACCAAACAGTTCTTTTATATCTTCTGGTGGTGTTTCACCAACCTCAGGGGAATCATCCCCTTCTTACAGAAGCTGTAACAGCCTCTAGAAACCAAACTCATTTGCTGAGATGCTCAAAATCACATCCAGGCCACCCCCCATTCAACCTTCACAATTCTGGAGATGATATGTTTTAAAACACAACTCACAATGACAAGGAGGTCATACAAAAGTTTTTGGAGGTAACATGTTCTAGTTCACTTACCAGGGCAAAAAAGAATCTATAGAAAAAACCCATACTGTAAA
The DNA here is from genome assembly GCA_024605025.1 of Megaceryle maxima. Classification (NCBI taxonomy): domain Eukaryota; kingdom Metazoa; phylum Chordata; class Aves; order Coraciiformes; family Cerylidae; genus Megaceryle; species Megaceryle maxima. The sequence goes on from JANHGN010017353.1 coordinate 1,412, forward strand.
CATGGGGTTTTTTTTTTTGAAAGTATCCTTATTATCTATCCAGTAAACATGTCTGTCTTGGCAGCATTGAGAGCTAAAAAGAAAGGCTTTAAACAGAGTCACAAATGAAGTTTTGAGACCACAGGAGAGGAACAAGCTGTCATTTTTCAGTTCTCTTAGAACGGAGAGGATGAAGAGGAGACATAATGATTCCAGGATGGGTTTGCAGTAGATCAGTTTGTAGAGGGTTGGGTTTTTTGTCCTTTGCTACTTCTGAGAATGTCTAGTCTGAAAACCAAATACTCGCCTGCTGTGAGCTGCTATCACCTCACATAATCTAATGGATCCATCCCAGTTCAAGCAAACAAAATAACCAGCCTCTTATTTTTCCAAAAGAGATCCTCCACTAGCACACTTGCGTTCCAGATCTGTCTCAAACAGGCTCTGAGGATGCACCAACTTATCTAGCAATGGGCCAGCATAAGATGTGTATTTTACTATGTCAAACTGGTCTGTAAAAGAAGGTGTATGCACGTACACTGTCCACCTGTATAATGCTGTCACAAACGTTCAACTGCCGAGTGCCGTGCTAAAGCTCCAAAAGAGGGAAATGTATTTCTAGTACTGCTGCTCTATAGTTTTGATGGTTCATTTTTCCACCTCCTTGCTGGCTTGGAGAATATACCTTCCACAAAGTCATGACCTCAGAGGAGACAGGCAGATACTACCTTGCGTCAGCTGGCAGCATGTAGGAATCTTTATATCGACCTTGACGTGCCATAGCTTCTAAACTGCTTACAGATTTTGTGTTTAATGTATCCTTTTAAATATTTTCCAACATCTAGATGATACGTCTCTTCCATGCTAGCTGTGGAAAGTCTGATTCATCTTGTTAAAGCCAACAGAAAAACTCCCACTGATTGCAGTGAACAGAGACCACACCTACCTTTTCCCATTTCCCTTCCCAAAGAAAAGAGTCTCCTCAGCTGCAGTTTCTTTCGCATCTACATGTTACTCAGTCCTGCTGCCCTCCTCCGATCTATTTCTAAAGCTCCTGCAAGTTTCTGTTTGAAAATACCCACATAAAGAAAAAATTATGCTAAATTGCACTACTGACTATATATTCCACAGCACATTACATGCATAGGTCAGCTAAATCATTTATGCATGTTGCAGAAGTATTCCTTAGCATTTCACTGCATCTCAAATGCAACAAACTTACCCAATTTAGAAATAGGCCTGCTAAAACAAAACCAGATTCTATCTCCCAAACTGCACAAAACCTAAATGGGCTAATTCAGAAACAGAAACTTCATCTTTGCACATATTATATGTATTTAAAAGAGTTCCAGTGAGTCATTTTCTAACAGAAGAAAGCTTAGTATGATGAGATTATTAATCTATCGTAGCAGCTCAGCACACTTCATAGAGAAGCAGTAATTACAGAGGTGCCTGCTAGCAGTGATACTGTAAAGGCTGAGTCTGGGGGTTCGTTATTAACCCGATTCTCATGGTTTAGAGCTTAGTCACAAAACACCCATGTACTGGCCTTTAACCACCGTAGAAAATTTCATCCCAGAGGCAATTTAGTTTGTTAGTTTTTCTTCTTGTAAAACTATGAAAAGAAAAAGGGAATCATAAAAATTTCATGCTTTTCTATGACTATATATCACAGAGAGAGTTAATTTTAAAACAGCAAATTCTGACACTCTTGTTAAGACTTCTTGTCTTGTTAAAATTAACAGCTAGTTCTCTTGACTGCAGGAGGGCAGTGAGTTCAGCCTGTGAGTCCCTGAGAAGTTCAGATCCTGTTGAGCTGCTCTGCAAGAACAAGTGCCTTCTCCCATTTAATTTATGGCCACCTTAAACCTGTTGCAGTTGAAACATAACACAGATTAGCTCAAATCCCACTGAAAGACATCAGTGTGGATTACCACACTTGTGCACTGTCACATCTCCCTGTTTTGAGCATTGCTAAGTGTTTCTCATACAACTAGAGGTGGCATCTTTTGAAAGAGATGTTCCAGAGAACCGGAAGCCCCCTCTAGACAGCTGCTCACAGCTCTCTAAAGCCACACCACGCAAATCAATACCAGCTTAATCCCTGTGCCTTCCCCAGACACGGCCACCACTGACACTGAAGTATAATATGCACAGTGCAGGCCACTCGAGTTGTAATAGCTCTGCTCTACCACTGGCTGAGTACAAGGGGGCCTTCACTAACAGTCCTGAGACTTTGGTCAATCCTTTTGTAAAAGGACCATCTTTCACAACAGGGCTGAAAGCTGGCAGGAGTTTCCAGGTTAAGGCTTTAAACTAAGCTTTTAGTTTGGACTGACTCTGCCTATGAATCCCCTGCAATGTAGAAAACATGGGAAACTTGGGTGATCTGCTTGCTAGTCACCTACTCTTCAGTCAGGGAAATCAACACAGCTGCAGCTGACGTTTTTCCTGGCTGTTCTCTGTTCTCCCAAGTCAGAAGTGATCGGACTAGAGGAAATGGCCTCAAGTTGGGCCAAGGGAAGTTCAGATTGGCTATAAGGGTTTCTTTACCGAATGGGTTATCAGGCATTGGAATGGCTTGCCCAGAGATGTGGTGGAGTCCCCATCGCTGGTGGTATTTAAGAGTGGTGTAGATGGTGCTGAGGGATCTGGTTTAGTCAAGGTCTTCTCAGTGTTAGGTTAATGATTGGACTAGATGATCTTAATGGCCTTTCTGAATCCAGGAAATTCCGTGATTCTGTGATCTTAAGCACTACAGATGACTCAGCCCTAGCTGTCTCTAAACTGAGCCCCAACAATCCAAAATGTCACTATATACCTTCTTTTTTACCTTTTCACCTTAATACAAAAAAGGTCCACAATAGGTTCTCCAAAATCTAAGGAGAAGTCAGAAAAGAAACAATAAAGCTAAAGCACACGAGTACCAAAATTCATATTCTCATTTTTGTGACACGCCGTGCATAGACTTCATGCATTGCACAAAGGGAAAGGAAAATGGTGACTCTGTTAGCTAAGTAGATTTCGTATTCCTCACAGGCAGCTCGTAAGGCTTACCATAATATCCTCTAACAGGAAAACATTTGAAAGCCTGAATCCAGAAGCATACTAATTACAGAACATCACTTATATGTAAATCAAGAAATCCTAGGAAAGCAGAAGGCAGGCATGAAGGAAGGAAGGCAGGCAGGAAGGCAGGAAGGAAATAGTTCCATCTATCTCCATGATCATGAGATGCCACAGTGACACAAAAAAAAAAGTAGTGTTTTGTAAGTGAGCAGGGCTGGCTCATTCTACCTCAGGCAAACACCTTTCTGAATGCACCTCTTGGAGGCTTCTGGGATAACGGAGACTGCAGAGGTTCAAAAGTCATAAATAAACATTGGGTACCATACCCAAGGAGTTAAGGAGAATTCCTTGTTGTAAAGCAAAGCCTTAATAATGCACTTGTGTTCTGTTCTAAAGGAATATATTCTTTCATCCTTAAGTCTCCTCTGGCAATTAAGCAGCCAGAATAATCTAACACATTGTAGGCGTATTGCTTTTTGGCATAGTCAATATGCCATTCCAGTGTTGCCTGACAACCTGGGGACATAAATCACACAACAGTTTGTGTGAGTTCCCAGGTATCTCTGGAGTAACCCAGAGTTGCCAGGTTATAAAGCGCTTGTACCCTCAGGAAGTGCTGCTCAGCAGCTTGGATAAACAGCAAGTTAGAAGAAAGACAAATGGAGATTCTGAAATCTCTTCAAGCCCCTGACAGACCTTGATGTGTTCCAGCCACAGGCTTATTTCAGGGGAGTAGAGAAGGAGAAGCAGAACTGCAGCCACATACCTGTAACACCTGTGCAACAACAGCAGTGTTGAGAAACTTTTCTGTGTATAGATTAATTTTTGAAACCAGTGGCAGTAGAGGAAGGTGTCCACAAGATCTGAGCTGCACCAAGAGCTGCTTCCCTTCCCAGGAGCTGCCTGCTGAGCTCAGAGGGACCCTCAGAAGTCAAGAGCCCTTACTCACAAGCTGCCTGGGAAAGATCCCTGGTGCTCCTCTACTGCAAAAAGATTACACCTTTATTCTGAGTGCTTTTTCCCTTTTGTGTTCACACTCTGCTGGTATTTCACTTCTGTACTCAAGTCTCTTGTGGAACACTGCTGGTAAGTTACACCAACCACAGCTTAAATTCTGATATACATGCATTGCCCATCTTATTTCTAACCCCAGCTATGCCTCATGCTTGCAATAGAGCAGCAATGCTCCCAACAATCAATATTCACTTCGCTTCTTACAGTGTAAATTATTTTCTTAAAAAAAAAAAAAAAAATCAATTCTTGATACTTTTGTGTGTTTTATTTATAAGATAGTTATTTTTCACCTTGCTATTTAAAAAAAAATATTTTTTTTATTTCCTTTTGAATCTTCCAAGGAATGAAAATCATTCTTGAAGTTGCAAGGTATCCCAGCCATGCAAAAGAAATGGGTCAGGAAAAAAATTGAGAGGTAGAGAGAAAGATCATTTTTGAAAAAGAAATAAGACTTGTTCTACTTTTATATTTGAGGCCTGAAATGTATTCATGTTTAGGCTGCATCATAATTATTATTACTGTTTTCTGATTAGCTGTAAGAAAACAAAAATCACAATGAGATTAATGACAAAGGTTCTCAGTATACACGGTCTAATCACAGAAATCTGCCTTAAACCAGCCCTGCAGTGAGAGGCAATCAGAAGTGTAGCTCTTACTCTCAGAAGTGAATCTGGAGCTACAAGTGAGATGCGAGCGCTCACCCAGGTAAGTAAACACATCATCTCCCCAAATCTCTGCTTCCTACCACTTCAGAAGTGAAACAAGTACCTGCCAGGCACACAGGCACTGCTGCCAAGGAAAAGGAAGGTCTGGAAGAAACACTGCTGTCTACTCTTAGAGGTCTCAGTGTAGCAGCTGCTTTTGGTAAAGGAGAATTGGAAAAAACCCACAAGCAGGACAACTTTTAAAGAGAACACGAAATGAGCATAGATAATTTAATGAAAGGGGAAGGACAGAAAGCAGCATCATTACGGATATTTAATTAATAAACAATTACAGAAAAAGCATCTATTTCAAGGTTGTTGGGTTTTTAAAAAAAAATAATTTATAACATCTATTAGCACTGATAAATAGGATGAAATTATACCTGCTACTAATGGGGTAAAGTGAACAGCTCAAGGATCGATAGGGTTGGAGAACAGCTTGGAATTATAAAAAAACTATTCATCTGAGACTCTCAAGATCCTATTATCAATATCAAAGACCTTCCAGAAAGACGTTTGTGCTGGGGAAAAGTGCCTGAACACTTCAGGGAGACAAACTCCACCCTGCTGGCTTCCTGCTCTCTAAGTATATTCTGGATATAAGTGGCATTCTTGACATCTGGCAGTCCTAGAGCAGGAAACCCTGGACCAGGAGTAAGGAGATGACAGGTCTAGATTTACTAACTAGTTAGCAAGAAAAGCCAATTCTCAAAAGGCTTTCTGCATCATATAGGTACTTCTTCAGAAACAGGATGAGTTACTACAGCACTACACCACAGATAATTCTTCCTTGTGGAAGATCAAGTAAGTTTTTTTTAATAAAACTGTCCAAACACCGTCGTATGAGTTGGATAAATGTTGCTATGACGACCACAAGGCATGAGAGGTGGAGCAGCTGGTCAAAACAGGACAATAACATGGCAAGGTTACAAACAAATTTCTGTATTTTGGGAAGGGATTTATCCTCCTTTATACCAACAGTTTTCTGTGCCATGTTGTACATCTAAGAAGAGCCCTTCAGAAGCTTCAGTGCTGCATAGAGGTATGGAAGAGCCTTTCTTTTAGATGTGAAGCAAACTCACTGCCTCCATAAACTACAGAAAAGAGTTATCTTTAATACATACACTCCAAGTTCTGCTTTGACTAATTACTTTCACAGTACACTTTAACAGGATTACAGAAAAATCCATAAAACTCTCCAAAATTAGAAATGGTAAATTAGTGACACTGATTTATTCTTTAGGACCTTTAAACGAGTGATGGGCTTTGGTCAATAAATCTCCTGCGGAATTTGAGCTCTCAGGTAAGCCCTTGGGGACAGCACCCCCTCCAACATCAGAAATGTTCAAGTTTGATGGTGCTGAGATCAGACACTGACAAGACAGCCTCCTTGTCTCCTGAATAATTTTGCATCTGTGACTTGAACTTGTATCTTTAATTATAAAGCTTGAATATAGTACTTTAAAAAAAAACCCAAAAATGAACGTAACTGAAACAAGGCTCAGTACCTTACCACTCTCTTGGAGTAAATATAATCTTTAAATACATGTGCTGATACCCTTCCAATCACAGTTGCTTCCACTGCATTTGTCTTCTGTTTTTCTACAAATATAAAACCATTTGGGCCTACGACTGCACCTGGGCTCTCTGTACATGGTCCTACACGAGAGGTGCTGGCCCTGATGACATGCAGGGTCTGCGTGCAAGCCATTCTTGTTGAATTCAGCTGGGACAAACTTGGCTTGCAGCAGTTTTGGACATGCTCAATGGAGGCATCCAAGGGGAGAGCATAGGGGACCCCATGCAATGAAGCAAAGAGAGGGGATCTATCTTCCAGGGCAATTCCACCAAACCTCTAGACAGTGTGATCCAAACTTTCCAGAAGCATTAAACAGTGGCAAAGACTGATTTGTGAGTCAGAGATGACAGTGTAACCTCTTACTGTCAATAGCAGAAAGATTATCAGTCACAAAACAGCATTATCTAAGTTACGCTGATCCACTGAAATACATTATGTGCCTTCAGCACCCGTTGTGCAGAATACTAAGATCCAAAGTTCAAAGCAGCAAAACAAGAGGCATCTGTTTATGCATTTATCAAATGCTAGTTTAGCTGAAAAAAAAAAATACAGCTACTATTAATTCCATACTACTGGCTTTCAGGAAGCTCTCCATTTCCTCAAGTGCACAATATGCAAGATGATAACCTGAGTGATATCATTTTTAGCTAAAGCTAAAACCATATTACATAAGCAGGACTCCTGATCTAAAGCAAGTAGAACATGTCTGAGGATATTGCTGACACAACTGGAAGAGCAAAATGAACATGTATGTGAATCCATATTTTCAAACTTTGGCACATAGTTAGATTCCTCCAGACTCCAAGTGAAGATCTGCCATTACCCATAGCACCCTGCCAAGTACAGAGTGGTCTGATGGCTTCTACTTTACCCCAGGGAACAACCACACGATCAGCAAGTGACACCTGAAGTGCTGAAGGATGTAGGCCCTACCTGGTATCTTCAGTGGGATCTGGAGAACAGGGAGTGGTGCAGATCAGATCAGAAATTATAGCTGCCCACAAATTGTAATGCTGGACTATAGAAAGCCACTCATTCCCAGCTCCTGACAGATTCAAGCAGGAACTGCTTTAAGGACCACATAGCCTCTTTTCAAACTCCTGTCAGAGGCAGTACTACTGACTGCTCCCAGTCCTTACCCGTTTCTTGCAAAGGGCGATAAGCAGCGAGGTCCTGCTTGGAAAGAGGGAACTCTGTCAGCTTTCCCCTTATCTTAAGATCAAACAAGCCTGAAAGAAGGCCAGTGTCCCTCAAAAAACAGTCACAAATGTCTGTCCCCTCCCAAAACTCCCAAGTTAGGAGAGTTAGTCAAATTAGGGACCGAGCAAGAAAAACAGTAATGGGGATGAGGAAAACAATGTGATAAATAAAAAAAACTGGGAAAACCTGTGATTCCCCTCTCCCACTTTGCTGTCAATCATCTTCTTCCCAAGACACAAAATCACACGGTACTGCATCTCACAACAGGAGACACATCTAGTGGCACTAGTTTGCACCTGACCTGGGGGCTGCGCATCCTCACCAGGCTGCACCCTTCTGCTGCTCTGGGACATGAGACACCAGGCAAAGCTGGGGAACTGACCCTATGGTCTCTGTGCCCACAACACAAGGTCACCCAGCAGCACTGGCACAACAGTGCCCTTCCGTCTCCATATGTGAGACAAGCCTCACTGCAGGGGAATAACAAGGCTGGAACCAGTTGCATTAGCCCTAGGTTCAGCCAGTGAGATGACTCCACAAATCTTTGCCTTGCCCAGGTAGAGGATCAGCCACGCAAGAGTCGGGTTGTTGGACAAGTTAGGTTACTGCTGTCCCTTGACCCAATAACATCTGGGAAAGAAAACAAGCAGCAGATCCAGCATGCCCATGACTGGCTTAAAACTAAAAGATAGAACAGAAAATAGAGGAAAAATCCTGGCTCCTTCATTACCACTTTTTCTGATGCTAATTCCAACTTCAATAAAGCTGTAGCAGCACTACACAAACCTCTCCCCTCTTTCCAGCAGATGAGATTTCAGAAACTCTCTTCTTTGAAAAAGAAAAGGAAGAACAACATACCATGCAGCAGGGCACATTTATTTTCATGGTACAACTTTCAAGTAATAGTTCAGACTGCAAACAGGCTAGAGGTGGCCTGAAATTACCACATGAGACACTGAGCAGGGAGTATGGAAACCAAAGCCTTATCTGCAGTGATACCCATGCACTGGCAAGATACTTCTTGACTCTGTGCCTCTGTTTCCACCTCTCACCTTGTAACCTAGCCTCCTTATCTCACCTTTAAAGTCCAGCTTTCAAACATTTATGCTGGACCTACACCTTCAAAAATCTGGTTTTATTTTTTTAGGACAGAAAGTATCATAGTATGTAAAAGATCTGCTCTTCAGAGAGACACAAGATACTACGGTGGGAAAAAAAAAAACAACTAATATAAATTTGAAAGTTAACAAACAAGAATAGAGATGTGTGTCCCCACCAGATCCCAAATGCCCCAAGGCTCAGAATAATTAGCACTAAAACTTCAGTTAAATGTTACCACAACTTCTTGAGCACTGCCTCAGGAATTAGATGGTGTCCAGTCTCCAATGCATCTCTGCTTGTTTAGGGTTAAGTAGCTGAGACAAAAGACCGTGTGAGCTGTGGTTTCTCTGACTGGGAACTACAGCTTAGTGAAGAAAGATTTGCTCTGACTTCAGTGTGCCTAAGATCACACATTATTTGTCATTTAAAGCTTTCCAGTTCACCTTAAGGGTGCTTTCTGAAACTCCTACCACCAATGTATAAAAGCTCTCACTTCAATCTCAGCTTTGTGCAAGCCGAGATTTTGTAATTTCTTTAAACACTGCCATGAAAAGTGGAGAGCAGGTAATATGGGGACCAGCCAGTCTGTCCCAGCATGGTGTCACCAAGCACGCATGCTGCAACACAAACATCTTCTTCCATGTGTGGGAACAAATAAACAAACAGCCCTGATTCTTCACAGTACAAACAAAGTATGTCCAAGTGTCAAAACAAGTTACAGAGAGAAAGACGGAGAAAAACCCGATTCGCAGACAAGTCTCTCAGTTCAGCTAGCACAGCGCAACCATGCCGGAAGCTGAGAAAGAGCTGTCTGATGTCTTCTGTGGATTGACCTATGTTTCTGTTTGTGAGAAGGTACTGCCTACAATTGTGGCACAGAAAGCCTTTGGAAGAGAAAAACTAATAGGAAATGCAACAAAGGCAAAGATTAAAGGGATGATCAAAGTATCCAAAGAAAAGAGCTCTTGAGGAACCTCAACAGCCCATAACTGAGAAATGCCTTCATCCATGTTCAGACTGTGCTCCTCTTCCCAAAACTAAGCCTTGCACAAATAGTAAACTACTATAAGGTTACCATGCTGAAAAAAAAAAAAAAGGAATCATTCAAAAGCTCTGTGTAGGGCAGAAGATAACCAAAAAGCATCAATAAGACTACTCCACGTGCAAGGAGATGCAGAGAAAGATTCTCAACACCATGGTATGTCTTCTTTGGGAGAGAGACAATCAGTACATGCACCTTTTGGGGCACAAGTCTCTCACTGCTTCATATCTGTGTTTTTTTCTCTGACACCTTAAACCATTCTGCTGAATAGTATTCACACTGTTGAAGATGATTCTGCGTTGCTCCAGTTTATACCATCTGTGGACTCCTGCAGGTTGAAGTCATGCAGCAAATACTCCAGCTTCAGTAAAGCTTTTATTGCTATGACTGTGCTTTGTTTATTTGGAAATATGTGAGGCTACAACATCCTTCAATTATTCATCCTTTGAAAGCGGCCTTTTGTATCAGGTTCCTAAAGCAATGCAAAAGATGCATTTCCAAGAGAGTCCCAGATCAGAGAGCTGATTGTCACTTTTGGGGACATTAATGTATATATTCCATAAATGTACACATATATGGTATATATTGATCATGACCTAGAACATATGCCTTCTACCTGCGGATGTACCTGGATCTCTGACCTCTAAGTTTAGTTGCATGGGTTTTTTTTAACCATTATTTCCCTGCTAGTCAACAGAAATAACTAACTATAATTTCTGCCCTATGCAGGGCCTATCATCCATCTTTGCTATTAATAAATATGCAACAACAACAGCAGTAACAAATTCAAACAAACAACTGCTGCATCAGCTTCTGCATAAAAGTGTCACACAGATGACCAGTCAAACTTGGAAATGGTTTTCTTTGTTGCCAGGCAGTAAAACAGTCTGCAGAAAGGCCAGTAGATTAACACAAGCCCCAGGTATTTGGCTGTCTTCAGTGTGCTTACAGGATGCTGCTGCATCACACCTCAGTGGAATGGTCTCCTGTGCACTCCCTCTCTGTATTGCTGCCTAAGCCAAAAAAGTGTGTGAATCACAGCGAAGCAGAGGATATTTACTTTCCTGGAAAACCCATTATAGGTTGGTTCTTTAATGCAGTGCCCTCCAAGCCTTAACAAAAAGCGTACATCCCTAGTGGCGTGTCACCCCTCCTCCTTCCTCTCCCCAAATCCAAACTGTTTCATGACTACAGTGGATGGTTGCTGTTCATCACTGGCTGTCATAAAAACCCAAACTGCTAGACTTTGCAGAAATGCAAAACTGGCCGCAGTGCCAACACAGGCCCTGCAGCTGTTAAGGCTTTTTGTTTGCTGAGTATTAATTGGAGATGAATTTTGTTCTGCCGGCATTTGTGCTGCAATTTGGAAGCAATACCCTCTCTGTCTCACACCAATTACGTATCTGTCTGGCAATATTATGTTGCAAGTTTGTGATATGCAAAGTGGAAAGGCACACGCTTCTCTGAGAAAGGATTTAGGCCTTTTCAAGGTGAAATAGTAGATCACTAAAAGAAACACAAACTTTACACGTCTGTGGTATCTGAAAATGCTGTATGGGTACGTGTTGAGAAACTTCATTTTGCAAAGGGACAAGGCACTCTAGAAGGTCTTAAACCAGGCTACCAGCACATTCAAAAGCAACATGTATTTATCACAAATACCCCCAAAACTAGAAGCCTGTTCCAAAAAGAGCAAACTCTTTTGCATTGTCACTGACCTACCACGTGAAAAGCATTTTCTTAACCTAGTAACATTTTAAATATACCTGAAAAAGTAATCCTTAATGACTGGGACTGGGGAATCCACTGAGAATACTGTGGCAAGTAGAGCTCAAAATAGAGAAGTATCTGAATTTCCAGAATTTCTGTTTTATAAAAGTACCAGAAGTGCAGTTAACAGAAAAAATGGTTTCAGTTTCTTGCCATGCCTTCCCTTGTGTTCTCCACTCCTGATACATTTCTGCAAATCTCTTAGAGTACTCCTAGTTACTTCTGCCCATAGCAGCACAATTTCTCTCTAGCATGGTCCTCCAGGCTGATGGGTTCTGCCAGTAATTATCATTACAACGGTGTCTGTGTTCTGCCACCACAAAGAAAACTTTCAGCCACTTTTGCCTTTACTCACTCCTATTCCAGGTCCCAGGCCACTGCATGCAAATTACTATGTACAGTGATGCGATGTCAGTATTCTGTTAAGTTCTTAAGTAGTTGTTTTCTGTATAATGACTCTCTGTTACATATAATGTCATATTTCTTTTGCTTATTAATTTTTTTAAATGCAGAAAAGAAAGGATAACTAATTGAGGAACATTAAAGCTTTTGAACAAAATACTCCCAAACAACTCCAGATTCAAAATATAGAAAATGAGTAATAACTATTTACTTGACCTCATTCCTAATGCTTCTTTTTTTTCCATATTAATTGGGAATTTCACTGTTGCAAATCAGCCAATCTTTAATACTTTTGATTTTTCAAGTTCCCTCATACGGCTCTTTAATTAAAAAAAAAAAAAAAAAAAGTTTAAAAATCTCTTTTTAAGGTCTTTATGTCAAGTGGCTGGCTGGCCACAGCATAATGGTAATTTCCTTAAATGTGGTACAAAAACACCCTGTGGGGAGTCCTAAAGACTAACTGTTGGCAAAAGAAAAGCTTTGACTTCTGAGGTTGGACAGGATGATCCCTGTGGTCCCCCAATAATAAGCCTATTTCACCTCACACAACAGCACCGCCAAAGTGTTAAACCTTTATACGTTTTAAGAACAGGAACCAAACCAGGCTGCAGGGGGTGCCTTAATTTTCCAGGAACTTTCAATTCTCTGTGTAAGACTAATTATTTGGACATACTGTGATTTCTCCTTTATTGTGCCTTCTGCCAGCTGTGATGGGCCAAACACTGCAGTGTATACCAGAATGTTTTCTGAAGCACTGTGTCATTGATAAGCTGCCAATATTGACTCATGTGGTGAACAGATACCAAGGTACCGATAGTTACAGGAAAAGCAAAAGCAGAAATTAAGGGCTGCCTTTGCAAAGGAGCTACTCTGGTTTATAAGGAATTAATGCTATAATCAGTAAGACTCCAATCAATATCAAGGTAAGGAAAGTATAACATAATGCATAGAAAAACAATACAGATACATTGAAAATACTTTACAGTGTCTTAGCTAGCTACTGTATGCCTTTCACGGGCACTAAATAAAGGCTACCTGTCTTGGGAAGTGCCTGAGCTACAGATTAACAGAAGCTAAGAATACTCCAGCTCAAAAACTCACTGACACTTGCTTACCTTTCTACCCTCCTCAGGTCTAGACTATTGGCCATTTTTGGAGACAGGACACCGGGTCAGGTTAACTTTGGACCAACATGGGAAATATATACCACGTTACCACTGAATATACCCTTGTCCTGGCCTTCAGGTTGTCTCAGTTCTGTAGTGAATGGCAAGAAAAATAAAACAGATTTCTTAGGTGAGTTTAATTTTGATGACCAGTATCTTTCTGATTCCTGTAAATGTCACCATATTGTGTGTTATGCAACAGAAAAGGGAGAGATGATCTCTGTCCAAAAAATAAGTCTGAAGGAAGGTGTTTGATACCATCTTCTTTGGATAGAAAACACGTGAGATTTTCCAACACTGCAAAGTTGATTTAATCAACTGCAAAACTGTGTACTTTCATATGCTAGCCTCAACAAAGAACAGGAACCCTTAAATATGCCTTTAGATACATAAAATTCACATACATCAACATTTTTCACTGCTCGAACTTCTCACTGCAATAGACAAGTGGCTCTAGGAGTATCCACACATGCTGTTATTTACTACTGCCTACATAATTTTCTCCTATTTTAATTCTGGACAGGGCAATGACTTGTCCTTGATGAGTGCACTGGTAATGAGATTCACAACCTAATGAAGGCAGCATAACTAATTACCACAAGGCAGCAACTCATCAAGCATGGGCTGTCCAACTAGAGCGTAGTAGTATGACTTAGTTTTATGCATCAGTGACGGATGACTGTGCTAAGTTACATTTTCTTACAGTAGGCCAAATGAGGAATGTACATGCAATCAATTAACAACAGCTACTATGTCTCAGCTAATGGGGGCAACTTATTAGGCTGACAATTCATTGTGCAGTTGAGCCCTTAATGAAAAGTCGCCCACCTGAAGAGGATTTCTCCTAAGCATTTCTCACATTGCCTCTTTCTTTTCTGTTGTGGATCAGGCAGGAAAGCTACCATCAGCCCAGTCCCTCTATCCACCCTTCCTCAAAAAACTACTAAGGCCTCTTCAAAACCCAGTTTTGGTATTTTATACCTTCTCCCCACACTTCTTTAACAGCTACAAGAAGGCATCATCAGCTGCATAGATTAGTAACCACAGCTCAGAGAAGCAGCTGCAAAATAGTCTGCTTTAATGCTTAGATCCTGTAACCTATTTCTGCCCCCAAGCAAGAGTAACTAAAAGCAATGTTCTTCTATATTAAACAATTTCCCAGAAATGCATTTTTCAAAACAAAGGCTATCAGCATCCTGTATGTCCTAGTAGAGATTTTAGCAGCTCCCTTAATTCTTCAGAACATTCTCTATTTAACTTAACACTAGGAATTACAGACCATCAGCAATGCTTCTGTTAAGAGATAACCTGTTTCTAGGACTGGGTATGTTATAAAATGTTTGTGTGTAGCATCCTTGCTGATGTTAGGCACTTAAAAGTCATAGATTAATCAGGTATAACTCACATCCTTTTCAAATCCTTTAGAATTTAGATTATAACAAAGATTCCTTTGATTGCTCTCAAATTTAAGACAGTCTTAAATAGATACATAAATTGCATGACAGTCAGGTATACGCTTTTACAACACTTCTGAATGTTTCCCAGCAGGCTAACATAGATCATTGGAAACATTCCATACCATTGAAAAGCTGAGATTGTTGCATGCTAGGCTTCTTCACACTTAACTCCTCCTTAGGGATACACGGAGCTCTTTCACTACAGATGTTTTGCTATAGATCTCAGTCCAGTCTATTGAGTACCCCATTTTCTGTACTCCAAACACAATCATGAATTCCATACACACCATCACCTGGTAACTCTTTGTAAAGAGGAAGGACTTGAATGGTTAAATTCAATTTGGTCAGGGATGTGGGACAGCCAAGCCTGGAAGTGTTAACCTTCTGTACGAGGTATGTAAAGCACATTCAGTGTTTCTGTGTTTTAATTGCTAAGGTGGTGGGAAAGAGTTACACCGTATTGCATCAGATGCTCAGGGTAATATGTTAACATAATGAGGAACAATTAATTTGAAAGAAGCATACCTGGCTGAAACTACATATGGCTATGCTTTTATCAGTCTAGATGATTAGAACTCAAGGTTTTTTACCTCTGAATCCACCTGAAAGACAGATGCAACATGAAGTTTCCCAATTAAAAGTCAGTGTAAATCTTCCTGGAATGAGATTATGCTCCTGAGCTCCTCTTTTCCTTAATATAAATTTTTAAGCTAATGCACTTCATTGCTAATGATATAGCCCAAATAACAGCAAATGGACTAAAACAGCTATTCATAATTGCATTAAAAACCCCATGTAATTAAGTTTATACCCAAAAAATCTGTTTGCTTGCAGAAACTGTGGTTTTCTACTCCATAAAATATTTCGGTTCCTCTCAATATGTTCAAAGACTTTGGTAACATTTTTGTCCTTTCCTAAAAGACATAGTTGGCATAAAAGCATCATAAGAGCAACTTCAGCAATTTAATTATCTTTCTGAAGTGACTGAATTATACTGTAGCAGGACTGGAAAAATACTTACGTTCCACAAAGTAAGAGCTGGCATCAATCTTCCAGATAATCTGACCACGGTGAGAGCCATTGACACCACGGTTCTTGTAGTCCAAAAAGTTTTCGGACAAGACCTCATCTATAAAAAAAGAGAATCAAGTGCCTGTTATGACAACGCGTATAGCAGAGAGTGAGGCTAAAAATACGCCTTTGGCTTGACAGAACATACTAGAGCTGTTAGACAGCTTGACACCACATGTTGAGAAACCAGCTTTTTCACTCATTTATATTTTTTAAAAGTGCAGCTCTTCTTAAAAATCACAGCTGTTCCTGGAATGTAAATTAAAAAGAAAAAAAAAAAAAATGCATCCCTATAAAATTTTCAAAAATGAAAACATTAACTTAGCATAAAGGAAACCCTACCTAGTTAAGCATAATTATCTAGCTGTAAGAGAGAACAGTAGCAAAAGACAATCCCCTGTTTTGCACAAACTCTTCCCTTGAACCCCACAGAAAATAGTTAAGTGTAGGCCTTTGTACTACACTCACTTGTATCAACCACAGATGATGTGGTTATTTCTTGCAGAGTACAACAAAGGATATTTATTTTTGAAGAATCCCACTCACAGGGCGCCTTCACAGCTCTTGGCCTCCAAAACCAAACGACTGACAACAAAACACTGTCCCCTCACAGTGTTTCGAGATACCCAGCAGCTGTCAGACTACCAAGCTGATCTTCGGAGAAGTCAAGGAGCATCCTATAAAAATGAATAATCTCTCAGAAGCTGCCAAAAAACAAGGCTGAGGAAGCAACCACCTCACACACACAAGGCTGTGTGCAAATAAAAGACGGGCGAGCAGTGAGCCTGAGGAGCGGCCTTCTAGTCATTTACACAAATAAATGTTTAAGTCTGCTTCCAAATTTCCTTGTAGACTGCTTCAGCAAGCTCTTCTCCCAACTGATCTGCAAGCCTTACGTGGTGCAGATGTCAGCAAACACATCCTGGCCTCCAGGCAAGAGCCTAGTTCTTGACCCTCTTTTATCCAACAGCTTAAAAACCATCCAGCAAGACTGTGGTGCAGCCTCAGGGCCACACTCACCAACTTTCTAGCTTATGCTGGGCTTTCAAGCAAACAAAAATGCACATATTGCCACCATACAAGGCAAGCACTTAAGATTTTGATCATCACTAGACACAAACAGAACAGTAAAAATAAAATAACAGCCTGTCAGAGAGGAGTAGCACTCACGGGCAGCGGCCGGTTAGAGCTCAAAATGGCCGCAAACTCAAGCAGCTGGCACAGCAACTAAGGATGGGCCCTGCTGTGGCCTCATTGCTCTAGCTTCAGTGGGATGAAAAGATTTCACATCTGTGTCCTGCCGAAGCAAAAGGCTGTGATCTCTACCTCGGAGACAGGCCAGCAAGCTCCCGGATTCTTCCTCTCAGCAATGAGGGCAGTTTTAATTTTAACAAAGATTTGTACAAACGCACTTGAACGAACTCAACCTTGCTACAGAGACAATCCTGGGTTGTTGCTGAGACCCATTTCTGAAGACAAGAACATTAATTGTCACCCTAAAAGCAGTGTGAAGCACTCAATCTGACATTAAAATATACCAACTGTAAATGCTGTAAAGCACTTGCTTTGCTAGCATGAGAAAACAAAGATGACATCACGCAAAGTGGGACACCATGCCTGAAGACAAGACTGGTGGTGTGAGTGAGCAACTGCAGAGCAGAAGAGAAAGCCCGATGGATAAAGCCAAGAAACTCAAGAGACTAAAATATTATTAAATTATCTATATGTTAAACAAAATAGACTACTACATTGAAGGAAACTACACTGTCACTGAAACAATAAAGCAGGAAGCAGATGCTAGTGTTGTAATGCTGGTTTTACATAGCTGGGCTCTCAGAGGAGGAAGTGGGCTACCAACCCTGAATTCCTTGGTGCCACTCTCTTGAGAGATTTACAAGAGAAATCCTTTTTAAGAAGTCATTAATGACTCCAGTGGATAATTATAAATGGCACTGCTATCCACAATACATGTTCCCTTTACTGACTTGCTAGCTGTTAATAATTATTTCACTAGCTGTGTTTCGTGCTCCATAGTGAGGTGGAAATCTTTCAGCACATTCACACAGTACATCTCTGTGGTAGCCCTTCACTGGTAAAATCCTGCGGTATGATTTCTGTTCTTCCTGTGTACTTTATTGCTGGTTGTGTCTTCTTTTAAATGCCAAATTAAGTATAAGACAAGGGCAGATAAGTATAACCATCACTCTCAGAGCTTTGGCTTAGTAATGACTACCTTCAGTAAGGGACCATCTTGGATACAGATTACCCAGAATTACCCACATCATAAGAGGGAAGTAAGAACACTTATATACACATACAAGGAGATTTAAAGCTATGAACCGCCACCTTTTGCTTCGGCAAGGGAAACATTTTATACTTAAAGGTGAGCACACACTGAAACGTTGCACTGCGATGGAGCCTGGGAAATCTGCCCAGCCACTTGCCCCAATAGGGCACAGAGAGCACTTCTCAAATCAGGCATGCCACACTCTGGCTTCATCATTTGCCATGTTTATTTGTCATATTTAGTCTCTGTAAGCTGCTGGAGATGCTCCAATACCTGCCATGCCATTAGGATGTATGGGTAATTACTGTTCCTCAAGATATATTGTTTATAAAATACCACATTTGCTTCAGGAAGCTGAGCTGAGCTAAACTGGATGGCCTTGTGTAAGAAATCGCAGACATTTTAGGCCAGAGTTTAGTAGCACAAGCGATGCCAGAATCTTCATATGTAGTTCATGTTGGGGCCAGCTGGCACTTCCACTGAGTTAACCATTGTCTGCTTCCTGCAGCTGGCACAAAGGCCTCATGAACATTGTGTTACGACGTGTTCTTATCAAATCTCTGATTTGACAGAGATGTCAACATACACCCGCCCATACCCAAACTAAACCACAGTCCTACTGCAAGCAGAGCCAGCAGGGATGACTGCAGAGAGCCCTTTCCTCCTTTTTGTTGGAAATGTGCAGGAAGCCTGGAACATCAGGCCTAGAAAAAGGGCCGCTTTCCAAGTCCAAGGCAGAAGATCCCCAAAAGGAAGGAATAAGAAAGCTGGGCTATGGTTACAGCTGATAGGTGAGACTATGGGAAAGCTGGAACAAGCTGCTTCCACCGAGTAGCATCTGCACACTGCCTCCTGCCACAGAGGTGAGAGACAGGGGGGTATGGGAAAGACAGCATCCAGAGCAAAAGGTCATGAGGGAAGAGGTACATCCACATGGAGCCAGTCACACGCACACAATTTATGGACAGCGGCCACTGATGAAATACAGGCTCAGGCAGTAGAATGGATATTTTTGTATGAGTTTATGCAATATGCAGGTCACCCCAAGTAGAAGCAGTGGAGCCTTTACATACAGAAACATTTTTGTAAATAAAACATATTTACAAATGTCATGATTTAGAAATCCAGTAGGTAGAGCCTTCTCACAGACAGATGTAAGCCCTGTCTGTCTCTTCGAAAAAGCTAGGCACCTCCCTCTTTTCAAAGAAATGTACCTTACCTTTAGTCCAGTAGAAATTCACAGTGTGGAGATTTTTAAGTCTGACAAATTTTAGCTCTAGAAAAATACATGCAGGTCCCAAAGGGAAATCTTTCTCTTTCACTTTTTGAAGCTATGTATTTTTGGAAGGTGTAAGATAAGAAGTAAGTATCTCCCAGCAAGTTAAAAATAGCAGTAGTTGAAACTGGTCAAGAGAGGCTGGAATGCATGAATATGTCTGATCAACCTATTTGATGTGGCAGATGATACTATTTCAGGCATGCTATGGATATTATGCATGTAGCACATGGACAAAGAAAATCATGCATGTGAAAAACTCATCTGTTTAGTGCACTACATATATGTGCACATGTGTGCACATACATATGGCATGAATTTTGATAAATATAAGTGGATAGATGATATAGTTTGTTAAAGAGTGTGTGCAGAGGAAAACAAATTGTATTTTATCTTTCTACTGAGAATCCCTATGACAAAGGAACTGACCTTAAAAACATGTTGCATCTTAATTCCCGAAGGTAAATGGTGAAAAGCTTCATTTCACCTCCACATAAAACGAAGAGCACTGTTAATGCTGCTCCCTTTCATGTATTTCAGCCAGCAGCTAATGGCTTTTGACATTTTTCCAATGAAGCATTGTAATGCATCTCCCTCTCTCTATTTTTGAAATGAGATTAACCTTTAAACTACCTCTCTGCTTAGATGGCAATCCACTGCACAGCCTGGGTTTGGCCCTGCTTGGACAAAAAGCAAACACTTTGCAATTGCTCTCAGACCTTCAGCTTCATTTCCCTGGATTGTAAACAGCTAATTAAGGAAAGTGTCAGATGGGGGAGTATTAGGGATGTGCTTCCCTTTGAACATCATCAGCTGGTCCTGGAGCTGGAGACAGGGATGGCGAGGGCATCTAAGACAGGGAGCCATCAGACATTGCTCTCTGCCTGCCCTACTCTGGGGCACACAGAGGTGCTGATTGCTCCTTGCTGGTGAGAGGGAAGGTGGCCACAGACCTGGGAAGCTGCACAAGGACAGGAGCAGTCAGACCTCCAGCATCTCGCATGGTCCCTAGTGGAAACCAAGGTGGTGCAGCACAACCAGGCGCCAGGCAGCCAGGGCCTGAGTAGCAGCCAGACGGACCAAGACAAACATTAGCAATTGTTTTGGGGACCAGCAGCAATTCTAATGGACTTCTTGTCCTCACTGAACCAGATGTCTCCAAGCACAACCTTTTACTGCTAATAATACTCAGTGCTGTCAGTTCTGTGCTGAGTGATCCCAACATACTTTATAAGCACTAAGTCTATAGAGACATAAAGAATGATGGCCACCAAAGGAAGCTATCTTTCAGATGAAAGACAGCAACCCATTGACAATAAGCACACTGTTCCTCAGAGGAATTAGGGGAAATGTTGATAAAGGAGACCCTTTAAAAAGATCTGTAAGAAATGTAACGGGGACTTCAAGTGCTGTCATCAGCCTACACTAAGCAGACAGGACCTCGGTATTTGAAAGCTCGCTTGAAATTCCTACAGAGAAGCAAACAGTCAATACATCTTTCTCAGAAGGACTGAGGGAGTTCTAATCACAAATAGCTGAGTGACCCTTTTGGTCAGTTTGGTTTTCTGTTAAGAGGTGGAAATGAAAAACCTACTCCCCTTTCTCAAACAGTATTTTGTTGATACACATGGTCAGGCAATATATTCTCTCCACATTCTCCAAGAATAACTACAAAATTTAGAATAAGCCGTGCTACCTTTAAAGAAGCAAATGAATAACACGAGACAGGATCACAATATCAGACAGGTCCCTGAACTTGGTACACTATTGCAGTCTCTTATCCATCACTAACTTGATTTACTACATATTTTACAACACTTGCTTTCTATAAACTTAATCTAATTATGGTGTTAAAACAGAAGCTACTCTTCATGTCTTGATCCTTGTGAATAAGGATTGCTGTACTACTGAAATTACAGAAGGACTTAAAGAGTCTTTAGCTGAAAATACTTGTTTCAGATTGAAATTTAAAAGTGTTTTTAGCCAATTCATGTCTGTGCTACAGTGACACATGAAGATAGTTAGCAAAATGCTGTTAAAAATAATTTTCTGTAGGAAGAGGCTGAGCTCTGGTTGATCTGTTTTGCAATTTGCATGGAAAGTTGCAGGAAAGGGACATTGTAAAGCACAGAATATCAGTAAAATTATTTTGCAAGATAATACAAGTGTAAGCCATGGGTAACCTTCCAGTTTCTGACATTTCTTCTCTTACCACCCCCAGTTTAACACCTGAAGAAGACCAAATGATAACAGCAACCTCTACAATTCACAAGTTTAGCTTGTAGTTGAGTTGTGTCAGGCCTTTCCAGTGTTTCATTTTGCAACCCTTTTAGCATTCCAAAACCTAGCCCTTGGAAATTGCGCTTCTAAAGAGTTGCACATTACAAGCGGCCATCATCCTGCAGGAGAGAAGCTACTAACAAGCAATGTACACAGGAGATGTAGATGCCCATTTCCTATTTACAAAGATACCACAGTATAAAAAATTAAAAAAAAAAATCCCAGATAATGGCTATCATTATAGGATTCAATAGGAACTTTTCCCCTGACTTCAGCAGCTACAGATCCAGCTCTAACGTGGATCACAACTTCACCATTAATTCATTTGCCAATTTTTCCAGAGGACAATAAAGATACTGCAATTTACAGTTAGCATCCCTCCTTCTAGCTTCTTAGGGAGAATAATTCTGGAAAACAAGAGCCTAATCCTCAACTGATGCTGAAAGCTCAGGCCTTGATCTAAAAGCTATGCACATGCTTTGTTTTAAGAACATGAATGGTTCCATTTAAATCCCACAATTAACCCCCTACCTAGTTAAATGAAAGTAAATTGGGAGGAAGAAAATGGGAACAATGAGAGGAGAACAGCAGTGAGAAGACGATGTAGTAAGAGAAACCCCAAAGGAAAGTAGGGAGATAAAAGAGCATAAACTGTAATAAAATAGGGATAGTGTTGGCGAAGTTGCAACAATTCTTGATCACTGAGGGCCTACTGAGTTATAATTGTTTCATTGTAATGTTTCATTGTTTCATAGTGGACTGTGGCTTGTCTTGCGTAGCCTTGGTCCTCCTAGATAAGAGGAACTAACCCTGAGCAAAGCAGGAATAAAGAAGAGCCTCCCGAGATAAGCTAAATTGTACCAGTTCTGCGGATGCCGACTCAGCACAACTTTTCATTCTGAGCCAAAGGTGAAAAGTACACTGCGAGGAAGACTGTGGGCCTTCCTCCAGAAGACCCTGGCCCACAGACACCAGACAGCAGTGCACAGGCACCAATGGGAGGAGACTTATGATAATTATAATAACCACACCTATTCCTGGAATGAATTGTACTAACCCTGCCTTTGCCAGTGAATGTGTATGTTTTGCGTGATAAATGATTGATTGCTTTGAAGTACGGTGTGCAAGTTTGGAGGAATGATCCCCCTTGCACCCGGCGCCACAATAAACGTACCTGCTTTATCACCTTTCACAGTTTATAGAGTTTTGTTTCCACACGTTACTACGTAAAGCTGCTCCAGGCACACAGGAAGGCAGGTATAGTAAGCTTAAAACCTGAACTACCTAACCTGAAGCAATAAGAAGTACATATAAAACCCAAAGGACACCTGTCATCTATTCCCAAAATCAAGGAGTTACAGCTTTCAGCAAAACACTTTTACCTTTGAACATCTAGCTTACTTTCAGAAGCATCTATGGCATTATCCTTTACTGCTTCAGCAGCTTCCAAATTACTGCTGGGAGATATAATTTCATGACACAATAAAAAAAGCAAATAAGCCTGTCAATTACCGAGAGCCTATGAAATCTTGTGGGTGTTATGCCTATGGGTTTCAGAAGGCTCTGGATGAACTGTGGATCCAGTCCTCCCTCACTGTCCCGCCCTCCTTGCACTTGAGCTAACCCCACAGAGTCTGAGCTCGGACACTGGAGGGACTTCCCTCTCCTACCCTGCAACAGTGAAGCCACTGGCTAAGAGTGGAGCTGATGGCAACGCGCCTTATTCTTCTATGGTGTGCTTGAGACGTTTGGGATCTATGCTCCAGCACAGCCCATCCCTCATCTATTTCTCTCCAGTAACCACAAATCTTCTGCTGGAAAGGCACACAGAATGAGGAAAGTGAAGAGCTGAGCTGGGGCTCAGCCATAACAGCTTGTGGGTGCTAAAAAAACCCACAGTAGATTAAGTTGTCATTTGGCTTTGCATACACTTCAGAGTGTGACAGTATCCACATAGTTCTGATTGTTTATTCTGCTAGGCCTGTCCCAGCTACAGACCTCTGCTTTAAAACTCTGCACTGCCACATCGATTCTCACCACTGCAGCAGATGGGCCACATCTGCCTTTCGGGACAGCAACAGCTATACTTCAGCTATGCACTGAACAAAATTCTCCACAATTAATAACATGCAGAACTGAGGATAGGAGGGAGGAATCCAAACAAAGATGATCATGACCATCTCAGTGCATACTGAAAAACTGAAGATACGCAATGCGCAGTGAAGTATAACTTGGAAGAGGTTTTTTTGCTTGTTGCTAATATAACAGTTCCAAAGTTCTCACGGTCAGTGGAAGCCTCCCCATCAATTACAGCTCAATTTGGAAAATGATGATTAGAAGAAAACAGGACACCCATGAAATTTTCTGGAAGATTTTAAAATAAGAGATGCTGCAGGCCCAAGGCAGTATAAAGACAAGATATAAAGGGACAGAGGAAGATCTGAAATGTGAACAAGGATGACACTTCTCCAGGTTAGCAATGTTCATTAAATAGGGGGGAAATAATCTGCAGGATTTGAAAAATGGGCTTGTAACAGTGTTGAAAGATGTAGCAGAAGACAGTAAATTAGACAGACATTTGTAATAAAAAACAAACCCAAACCCCAAACACAACTCAGAAGTATGCACTGAAGCACCACACTGCAAAGATACCTCTTGAGAATCTGGAGAGTTTTTATGTGAAAAATGGTATTTGATTATAAGCTTATTACAAAGTGGAAGGTCTCCAGCAAAGAAAAAAAATTGTCTTTAGGGCTGAAGAGATCAACGGATGATAAAAGATTACAAAAGCTAAATGCATACACAGTCGCTACAGTAGTTGTGAAGGGCAGCATGGGAATATTCAAATTATGAACAGCATGTTTAAGTGTTATAAACACTAAGGAGTGAGAATTATTTAGTTTGTTTTAAAAAAACAGAAAGAAGAAAAACATATGCTGAAATCCTTCAAAATCCACATGGTTAGCTTGACAACCTCCACAGAACAAATCTTTCTGCTTATGTCTTATCCTGCCAAGAATTTTATGTTTGTACTGACCAGTGTTTATGCCATGACTGATTCTACCCAGACAGTGGTCTGAACGTGCTGCATGGATTATGCTTCTTTTGCAGGATTAAGGCCAATATCCCCCACTGACTGGATTCTTCAGAAATGCTTTAGTTCATTATGTGGCTTCATTATCAGTCTGGGCTACACAGCAATACAGGCCCTCCTTGCGCAGCACAGAGGCAGTTTTATTCATGGGCTTCAGGACCCTAGAACTCACTGAGAAGGCATGAGGCTGTTGTACTCCCTGTCTGCATTACTTCCCTCTCCTGATATTCAGGATGACAGCTGAAGCAGAAAACTCTTCTCCAGCTACTCACCTAGAAAGATGTTCATAATACCATAACCATTATTTCATGAAGAAATACTAAACAGAAATGGGAATCTTTTGACACACAGGAAACACCTCTACCATATACTAAAGATATTTAAGAAAGAACTGTCAATCTACAGGCTTCTTTACCATGACTTCCCTAAAAGACCACAAAACACACCAGCACTGCACTAACCCCTCTACAGAAGCTTTTTGGTGCATTGCTGCTAACAATGTTAACACCACACAAATGACAGAGGTGAACCCTTGAAGGACTGAAAGGGAGAACAGGCCAGAAGCCATATGTGTTGGCAATATTCAGAGACCCTTGCATTTTAGTGTTGACTGTATCTACTTTTAAAGGGGTGAAAGAGGCAAAAGGTAACGGCTTGTGTCACACTTGGTGGGTCTGGAAACAGCATATCCTGATTGCATCTGGCTGAAGCGGTTCACCAGATACAGAACTAGGAAAGGCAAAATGTGACTCAGTCTGAGAAAGAGAAGTAACTCTCACTGGATCCAAGAGCAGTCAGGTGGAGGCAAGCCAGGTTGGAACAAAGAACTAATATTGCTGCACTAATATATCTGCCATGGTCTACACCACCTAATACCCTCTCTGTCCGGCATTTGTGCAGGCTTTCTATTGTTGTTGGTTCCTTTAGGACAGGTTTGCTCCTCTGACACCTTTTGTTCCTGAAATAAATAGTGCTGTGCTTAGTGAAGGTTGTCTGGCCACTGGGCACCTCTGTTGATGTTTCATGGAGAGAGCAGAATTGCAGGTATCAAATGAAACTTAACCTGCTGAGGTGATCACAGCCAGACCACCACCTCCAGCCTGCCAAGATACCCAACTACAAGATGATCTACTGAGGAGAAGCCCAAAGATCAGAGCGTGTTCCTCTTCCCAAAACCATAAACAGATTGGGAAGATGGGTAAGCCCAGGACAGAACAAATCCAAACATCAACAAACTTCAATTTAAGCAGGCACAACTGTGAAGAGTTTTACTTTACAGATGGCTATACCTGAAGCAGAGAGGCAGAGCAACCATTCAAACACACAGAGAGCCTGAATCAGGCATTAGAGCTGTAATGCAGGGACCCACAACTCCTAGCCTTATATGAACATTATTGTTTCTAACATTTTCCATCTCTGCTGGCACTGTGTGACACTTTCTCCTTCTATGCACTGCATGTTTGGTAAAATAGCTGTACAAACAAGTTCTGATCCAAGTCTGATGGCAGTAAAAATGTAGACCTTTCCCCTTGCCTCAGTGGGCAATACAGAAACACAAGGCCCTCTAAACCTAAAAATCAACCCAGAAAGTGCTTAAACACATAGTTAAATGTCTATTAACAAACAGCTTTAAAATTAGACTGGTCAGATTATGGTGAATTGCCTTTTGGGGGAAGAAACAACTTCAAACTAAAACAGAGAAGGAAAACGTGCTGGTTTACAGCTAAATAAGGTCAGGACATTCCTACTTATATACATTTGAGAGGAACTACTCTGTCAAAACCCAAATATGGACAGGAAATTGGACCCTACAAGATTTGTGTAGGAAGAAACTTAATAAATAGCCTTAAAAAAAAAAAATTTAAAAGAAGTTTTGCTTTCCCATAAGGAAATGCTGAAAGAAAAAAAAGCCCCCTACATATGTCTAAGAAGAGTATAATGTTAATTATACCCTGATAAATTCCCAACATCAGCGTGCACAGACACTGGAGTAAACCATTCTTTGAAAAGCTTGGTTTAAACATTTCTCATTAGCTACTCTACATCAGATATGGAGATGATGACAGAAGGGAAATCTAGTAGCAGCTAAAAATGCTACTGCAGTAATTATAAGATAGCTCTCTATCTACAGGCAGCTGCCAGCAGTCCATATTAATTTATCTAAGAGGCTTCATACTGTAGCAAATAGCAATTGTAAATAACAGAGAGAGAAAAAACTTTGAGATAACTGCAAATACTTCATCTCTCTTACTCTAACCACTAAATGAAAGTTCTTTTTTTAAAAAATACACAAACACGCTGTCTTCATTATTCAGAGTTTTCCTTTCCTTTTTTTTTTTTTTTCCCAATGTGCATTTTCTTTACACACACCTTTCCTGCAAACAAAACACAAATGCCAGAGATTTTTAAATAGCAAGGGAGCTGTGTTACGTTCAAATTTATCAGAGAACTCTTGAGTATTTACATGTATTTTTGATTGTGGATATGTTTCTGAAAGACTGCTGATGTTCGTAATACTATAATTCCCTTGAGGGAAAGCAAAAGCACATCTTGGGTGAGTTGTTACAGAATTTAGAGGTTCCTCTGCATAGCTGGGAGATGATATATAGTATATACAAGGGGAAGTTAGAACATCTCTAGAGTTCAAGCTTAGCAGGAACAAAATCTAATTCCTACTCCTGAAGGCACAGTATGTCTTAAATACTCAGAAAGGCTTGTTCTTTAAAATCCCGTATTTTTTGTCATCTTGCCATGGTTAATCTTGAAATGCACCAAAGTAATAATGTCTATATTTTAACAGTCAACATTTACTATTCTCCCTTCAACTAAGGAGTTTTTCTATGACCCTTCATCAAAACCACGTAGGTGCATATGGGTGTTTTATCCAGCTACAGGGTGGATATACTCAATACTATTTTTTGCCATGAGACACACAACCACCACTTTTAACACTTTTTTACAAGACACTGACTGGCTGCCTTGTCCATTCCTAAGACCATGAGCAAAAGTTAACTCTGATAATAATAATAACAGCTTGTACCTGTTTCTACAAAGACTGTTTCCCAATTGGCCACCCTTAAGAATGTGCAAATGAATAGAAGAGGAGAAAAAAAATACCTTGTGACTAACAGAGCTGTGGGTCCTTCACATGAAGAGCAAGCAGCAAGAATTTCCATACAGAGAGGACTCCCTTAACTCTTCTTTCAGGCTACTTTAATCCATGAATAGAACCCCAAAATGCCCTACGGCATCAAAACATATGAGCTACATGATTTTTGCCCCTTTTTTTTGGAAGCCTTTTATATCATCTGTATTTCCCCAAACTTGGAACCTCTGTGTTCTGAAGCCTGTAGTTTACTGGGTATCATCAACATTTTAGTGATGGCAGCAGTGGCGAGAGCAGACTAACTTCTATGTATTTCAAAACCAACACTCATATAAAATCATTTGGAGATTTTTCCTAGAATACCACAATGGCAATGATTAAACTCCTCAAAGGTGAGAACTGCCTTCTATTCTGCTTTTGTGTAGTCCATTCCCAGGAATAACAAATACAACTCTAGTGCTCCTACACAATTTAAAGAAAATCCACGCCACACTGCCTGATACCTCAAGAGTGAAAATCTTCTTGTTCTCAGGACTCATGATGATATTAAATATTGCTACGTTCAAACCTTTCTGCTCAAATGTCACCAACCCAAACAATCACAACAAGGACCGGGCTATATCCACAAGCTGGCTTTGAGACAAACACTGGAATGACCAGCAGCAATGCAATAGTTAACAGTGTTGCCATGCAAGTGGTAATAATAGGCTTCAGCACTAATCCTCTGTTGAGCAGACTGGGAAAAGCTCAGTTTCTTTGGTTCTCTTGTTCCAGTTCAGCTGCTAATTCAAAACATAGGCACATATCAGTTTACATTCTGAAGGTCACACCTACAAGACCAGGAATGTTCCCTCCCTAAACAGGTGTGCAAGCTCATAAAAACTGTACAAATGCAGACACAAATCTAAGCCATTAGGGATGTTTGGATCTCCTGCCCCTCTGGATCAGTCACAGACATTGAAAGCAGGATGCATCAGCATTTTATTTCAGGTCAGAAGCATGCTTTTTTAATGACCCTTCCAATTGTCCCCACTTTGTCACCACCAGACTGTGTAGTGATCTTTGGGCATAGAAACTCGATTCTTTCCTGATGAAGCTAAACTGGAAGATGCACTACAGCAACGTAAGGGCATTCAGCCTGCCAGATGAGACTGCTCTAAAGCCAAGACACTGAAATGCATTCAGCAGGTGTTTGCTTCTACAGACCTATTCCTACTGTCTCCCCCTACTTCATAAATGTGGATAGAGACACAGGGACTGATACCTCCCTAGATTCTGAATGTTTTCTATATCAAACAAACACTAAAAACCAAGTGATCTTTAGAGTCTCCCATGTTCTTTAAGGGAACCAAAACACCAAAGCTCACCTAACATTACATTTTGGGAGGGGAGGAGTGGGAAGAGGGGAAGGGAAGAGAAAAAAGGAATGAAGAGTGCTGCTGCCTGCTATTTCTTGAGTTATCTAGATTGGGAATCAGAGAGGCTGGCAACAATGCACCTTCAAAGACAACAAGGGTCAACTGTTTCTCAGGGACTGGACACACTATTCATTTTTCATTTGGCATTGGTGTTCTTGGAATGAGCCATTGTCTATTGCCATTAAGACCAGGCTTTCAGCCAGGAGGGGCAAGGATACACTTCACAATTTGTACTTCTAATTTACTGCTGTTATCTGGAGCAACATCCTGTTTAATATGGTAAATTAAGCAGGAGTAACAAGGTGGATTTTTCTTTTGCCCGGTTAAACCTCTATGTGTCCAGGTTACCCATCAAAAAAATAATAACAAATTAAAAAGGTCCAACTGTGTCTTTACAGCCCTCAATACAAAGTCTGAGCTATGAAACCTGTCTGAACAACTTCACTGAATGTGAAACTGCTCCATGCACTTTCTGTTGATTACAGCCCACCAGAAGGGACACTTTCCCTCTTTTTAATGAAGCAATAGTGTCATCAATAGAATTATTAGTGGCCTGAACTACTGGAGAATGGGCTTACAGTATTTCTTAGTGCCTAATACTGGGGGCTGCTGTACCTTCTCATCTGTTCCAGTTAAACACTCATCTGCAAGCTCAATTTTAAATTTCAGAAGCCTACTTTTATTTTCAAAGCCAGGTATATCATGAGATTACTCACAGGAACAAGTACTGCAGCCTGGGCATACTGTACTGGCTCCACTCCTTTCCCAACATGCCCTAGATAGCCACCCTCATGTTCCCATCTCCCAGTCTCTCCAATACCCTGAACTCATTTTTCAATGCCTAACACTGTGCCACCAGGGTTCCTCTACATGCTCAGTCCTCGTATCCAGTACTTTCTCACATCCCCTATGTTGCCAACAGCTGTGTTCCCAACACCCTCAGCACGTCGCCAAGCCTTTTGGTTCTATCCACTAAAGCACTTAAGTAACACCACAGTTTCCCCACAACACACCCTATGATTCTTCCAAAAGCCCACTGGCAGTATCCTTTGCTTTACCCATTTTTGGTTTCCTATCTGGGCAAGATGAAACAGTGCTATTGGAACCAAAACACCTGCTTGATGTGAGGCACACTTATCCAGACAGGTAAGAACCACATTTTACCAACAGTTCCCTTTTGTGAAGGTGCCAGCTGAAGTTTGTCATCTTTACCAAGTCACTGGTTTTTAGGAAACATTCAAGAACGTCATATTTTTAAGATGTCTAACCCATAGAGAAATGTGTCAGAAGCTGATCCACCATGTTCAAACTTACCAGATGGCAAACAGTTCATAGACCTCAGTCTAAGCAGTAGGGCTATTTCCAGAGGAAGCGAAACCAGGTTAAAAAAATGCTTATTTTATACTGAAGTGAAACAATCAGGTAAAAGTGGATTGAAACCATTTACTATTACTCTTATGTGGGGTTGGATTTACTGGATAGAGATGTCAAAAATATGTTAATGCACATGTCTGAATGCAGTTTCCAATACACGAGAAAAAAATGGGAAAGCTTTCTGGGACAACTCCAGACTGCCTCAGACTATAATTATTGTTCGTATCAAAATATCTGTTGGCTATACAGAAAAAGGCATCCTCTTTCACAAGGTTTTTAAATGATTCATATCCTTGACTTGTAAAACCTATCATGTGTCACAGATTACTCAAGGACTCCAGAGGAAACCCTGAAAATATTATGCCATCTTTATACAGGAGGTATTTTCCCAAAACCCAATTGGTTTTAAAATGAAAATACCTTGCATTTTCAAAAAAAAAAAAAAAAAAAAAAAAAAATCAACAGAAAACCTTTTTGTTAGCCTGGTGCAGAAAAATTGAGAGCCAGGACTGCAACCAGCAACTCAGAAGCAGAAAAAAAATAAATCCCACCTTAATAAATAAACCCACTTAAAGACTACATTCAACGGAGCTGTATCAGCTCATTATTACCATTAGCCCATATTACCCTAATGCTTACAACCAAAAAAAGCAGCAAGAAACACAAAGGCAAAGGGGTAAGGGGGACTTACCTATGAGATACATGCCGATCCAGTCCCCCGCATCCACTTCCTCCTTTATATCCCAGTATATCACTAGGTCCTGCGAATGCCCAATGGAGTAGTAGGAGCTGCTGACCATCAGGGTAGACCTGCTGTCTGAAGTGACAAGGTCCGTGTCACTGGTAGACCTAGGAATGGTGACCGTCTCATGGGAATTGTTCCTGATGTCCATGTTATGGAACTGGTCCGGGTTATAGCTGTATCTGAGAGGCTCTTTGCACCGGCGCCGATTTTGTGAGTTTCTAGATGGAGACGCCATGGCTGCCAGGCCAAGGAACCTGTTTTGGTACAGATTCTGTGAATTAAAAAAGAAAGGATAGTATTTACAGTATTATTCATCTTTCAGTGATTTCAAAGCTCAGAAAAAGTAGAGTTCATCAGAATGAGAAAGCAGCAAATCTTTTTCCATCTGGCACTGCAAAAAAGAGGCATGAAAAGGTGCAGCAGGAAACATAGCACTACATCAACTCCTACTCCATTGTTCTTACCATGAAAACAAGTGTAAGAGCAAGCCTTGCACCACTGAGCTCAACAACAACCGGCAGTGTGCAAGGAAATTAGTAGTAGCTGGCTTCCTCCATGTTAATGCATGCATCCAAACACAAGCATCAGGACTATCAAACAGCTAGAGCGCCAGTCTCTATCAACATCAGGAGACAGTCTGCCCACTTTTCAGACCCAAAGTTAAGTCTTCTCCCCTGTAATTCTTGTTACATTTTCAGATGAATCTTTCTTAAAGCGCAGTCACCCCAGAGACCATATTCCATCTGGAGAGTCTGTTTAGCAATGAGTAAGAGCTCTTCCTCCCTGCTGGAGATCTAAAGAGAAAAAGCCATGAAAATGGAGTTATCCCTGTTAGCACAACAGAGATGTCTTCACTGAAGCGTGAATACAAACTAAGTGTTGCAGTGTCGCTCAGTACAGCTGATAGCTTCCGAAGCTACTGCTCTGCTCTGGCTTTTGGAGTAGGCTGAGACACTATGCAAACCTCTGGTAGGAATCTGGGAATGCCCCAGACGCTTAATGGGAATCAAGAAGGTTACTACAGAGTAGTCATCACCCTAGTAGTTAAAAAAATATTTAAATTCCAACCTGTCCTGCTTCCTCAAGGCAAGCTGAGTGACTTGTACAAAATGCATCATGGTGCGTGAGTTAAGTGCACTTGTGAGCTGGCAGATGGAGAATGCGTAAGTTATGACTGGCTTAAACTCTGATGTGAAGGCATGCTCTGATACTGATCAAAATACTGGTTATTCCTTACTTCTGTGCTGCTTGTTTTTTCCATTCTCCTTCCCAGCTTTCCCTCTTCTCTCCCTGCAGCTCTGCTATTTCAATCACTCAGCTTTTCATTATTCATTAGCCTTCCATTATGCGTCTGTTGCCAACCATGCTGTCAAGTCCGTTGGATACAAAGCCAGACAGCTTTCCAGTATGCTGTGAAATGCTTTTCACATGATCAGAAGTCAAATCATCCTTTTGAACTCAAACAAATTAAGCAGAAGAAAAATCATAGCTGCTTTGTCCAGCCATGCAGTTGTTTAACCCTGGCTTTATTAAGGCTGTGGTAGCACAGAAGAAGAATAAATTCCGAAAAAATAAAATTCTTCTTATTAATACCAATTTTTTGTGGCATAATTAAGAGATCTATTATCATGTCTTAGGATGCCATTGCACAAAACTGTACCGAGAACGAAAATTCAACTGGCATGTCAGTACCCCTGTAAAATACACCGTCACTTCACAGACACTGCCCTACAATGCTTACAATCCATTGACCCAAATCCTCACTTACTGCATTAAATAAGGTTTATGAGAAAAAATAGCTCAGTGGGAATGTTGCACCTTGTTGTAAGTGCTTTCAAGACTGAAGCTAATAATGCAAAAGGTTACACTAGAGATACAGGAATAGAAGAAGGAGGGAAGTGTGTGGGGGAACGAAGTACATAGTGTTGCATTTGCTATGCATCTAATCACGTCTTTGCTGCTGCTTTTCTAACAGCTACATTTATTCACCGTTTGAAAAAGAGAGTTCACTTCGTAGCATACAGACCAATATTGCCTGTAAACAGAAAATGCATCTGTTGGGGTTTTTTTTCATCAAAAACCAGGGCCTCACATGCTATGAACATTTTCTAATCTGGGAAGCACTTGTGGACATGCACAACTACCACACTCTAGTCACTAATGCAGAATCAATGGCAGTTTCTGCCACTCAGTGAAGTGGCGTCTGCTGTCACAGCAGCACCCCAGACAACTGCTATCAGCTTTATAATGGTGAGAGAGCAACACGAAGTTCAAGCCCACTCTTCTGGATTACTCTGTACTATTAACATGGTTATCTTCACTCATAGCATGCTACCCAAAAGCTACTTCAGTTCAAAGGCAGACATTTTATTTCTCATGACTAATTACCCCAGGGAGCAGTGGTTCTGCAGATACTCTCATTTTTGGATGTTAATGGATGTAGAATATTGTCTATTTTCAAATGAAATTAGATTTAAACATTTTTTTAAAAAACTGTTTTAATGAAAATTGTCAATTCATCACTACTTTCTAATTCCATAAATTCTCATTTTCCCTGCATGTTGATGCAAATGGAACAAATGGTATAATCTGAGAGCAACCCAGAAGGCCACTGTCTCTAGAAATCTGAGTCTCTCATACTTCCAGCATTGATTCTACACAAATACATTAATCTGACAAAACAAAAACAAAAACCCCAAACTGAAAAAAATCCCAACTGGAACAATAGTCACACAATCATCTGGATTAAATAATGGCATCAAAATACAAACATGGCTATATGAAGAGAAAAGAGATTAGGAAAAATAGCTACTCCCCGTTTTATTACCAGCTTTGCATGTTTTACGTGCAACTGTTTAAAGCACACACACAGCCCCCAAGCCCTGGTCCTGGCCATAGCGAGACAGCTTAAAAAAATTGCAAAGACATCCTCTTGGTATCTTTTGGAATCAATCTGATCCATCATAAATACCTAGTATATAAAAAAAATAATGTTTTTAGAGGTTTGAGATTCGTGTTTATTTTCTCTATCCCTTGGCAGAGATGTGTACCCTATTAAACACTAAGCTATACTCTCATATACAGTGTAAATTATAAAGCAAGAACAAAGAACAGCCAGATGTTGACCCAACAGCACAAAAGATTAAGCTTGGCTGTCAACAAAACACACCCCCCACCATCTCAAAACAATCACTCTATAGCTGTTTCTACTGTCAGTCTTTCCAGGGGTGTTTCCAGCCCTGGACTCTGTACCAAATGACCCCAGGCTTCACTTGCCCATCCACTCTCCTCACTGCTTGTATGGTGGTTAGTGGTGAGGAGAGCCTTTGCTGATCAGAGCATCTATGTATTTAAGGGGAAGGATGGGTTTCTCCTCACATACAAAAAGGTGAAAAGCTTTTTGTCTGAAATTATCACATTTTTGTCCTAAAAGTGCCCACTTTGGCATACTGAAGTACATCATGCACATCGTATGTCCAACATGTGAGCTCAAGCTTGTCCTAAGTTAAAGATGCCAATACTGCATTAATGACTGATGCACCACTTGGCTATTTCCTACAGCTGAACTTATCTAGGATGGGAGGGATGAGCTGACAAGTATGTACATTTCAGTTCTACCAGCAATGTCCAGTTACTCTAGTTTTTGACACCTGAGGCAGCAGATGCAAAGATTTTTCCCTTTATATCCCTCATTTGGACATACATAGCATGTAATACAAAGTACAAAAGGAATTTTCAGATTATTGTATAATAGACAATTTTTAAATTAACGTGTTGTCAAAAATGCAAATATCACTACTGATGGAAAACACATAGTTTTTCTACTGCTCTCAGCTACTCTAGCATAAATAAGCATTTACTCCAGAAACAGCACTTTTGCATACAGCCAGCTACAGCAGTAAGTACTTGGGTATAAAATATTAGCGTGCTGAGCAAAAACTAACTAAAGAGACATTCTTCCCGCCTTGCTGACACTCCCTCTGATTTTTACAAAGTGCCAGAAAGCTTTCTCTCTAAAGATCTACCAGCCACATAAAAGTCCTACTCAAAATGAGATTTTTGGAGGATTATCTGTGGGCAGAACTTGTGTTTTATTTATGTCACTTAGTCCATAATAAATGTAATCGCAATCCCTAACAAGGGAAAGTAGGAAGGAGCAGCCAAAAGGTAATGACAGATGAGATCTGATTGTAGAGAAAATTGATCTCAAAAATATACACATAGAAAACAATCAATAATATCATGAAAAAAAATATTTCAGCAATTTTCATCCCATGTTCTCTCCCTTTCACACCTCTCCTTGCCCAATTCCTGTTTGACACGGACAGCAGAGAGTTGTTGTCACCGGTGCCTTTTCCTTCACCAGCTGAGAAAACCGTACCACCTCCCGCCCCAAGACAGGAAGGATCCTCTGGCTGGAAGGCTTCACAGCATTTCTGCCAGCATAATTTCACCAAAGGATTCAGAACTGCTGTGCAGCAACTTCCCCTGGAGAGCTGTAGGGCTTAACATTAAGGATTTTTTTTAATTCTTTTTAATTTGAGATTATTTTAAATCATGTCAGAAAGGTGCACAATGCTTTAGCACTACAGAGATAAATCTCAGCGAAGCATCTGCAAGGATCCAATTCTCTGTACAGACAATTAAGAGCTGTCTTTTTAGATACTTGGACTGACACCTGTTACCTCCTATTGCTGCTTTGTCAGCAAAGATGTATTTTGTGCAGGTCAGGATGGTGGTGTAATGGACTTTTACTGTCCATACCAAAGGTATTATATGATTGAAATACAACCCATCACTGGAGCACTGTCAGATGAAGAAATTAAAGGGAACAAGGTGACAATAACAGCCAGCAGGACACCAGGCTCAAAGTAAGACACCTGTGGTTGTTCAGATGTCTGCAAGCATCATCACAACTAGAATTTAAAGGGCAAGTACCCAGAAAGAGAGTGAGATAGCTTTTTATGATGGTAAGTTTAGGACACAGAACATTTTTCCATCTGAAAATTTAACAGGCCAGCCATCAGGTTTGTTACCATAGACAAGTCAGATGTGGAGTCAGTCTCTTGGTTGCTCCACCAGACACAAAGGTTCTCCTGATAATCATAGAATTGTCAGGGTTGGAAGCGACCTTAAAGATCATCCAGTTCCAACCACCCTGCCAATGGCAGGGACACCTCCCACTACAGCAGGTTGCTCAGAGCCCCATCCAGCCTGGTCTTAAAAATCCCCAGGGACGGGGCTTCCACCACCTCTCTGGGCAACCTGTTCCAGTGTCTCACCACCCTCATGGTGAAGAAATTCTTCCTAATGTCTGACCTGAATCAACCCATCTCTAGTTTTAATCCATTCCCTCTAGTCCTGTCACTGCCCAACAGCCTAAAAAGTTCCTCCCCAGCTTTCTTGTAGGCCCCCTTAAGATACTGGAAGGTCACAATAAGGTCTCCCCAGAGCCTTCTCTTTCCCAGACTGAACAAGCCCAACTATCTCAGCCTGTCCTCACAGGAGAGGTGCTCCAGCCCCCTGATCATCCTTGTAGCCCTTCTCTGGACACGTTCCAGCACATCCATGTCCTTCTTGTAGTAGGGGCTCCAGAACTGGACACAGAACTCCAGGTGGGGTATCACGAGAGTGGAGTAGAGAGGGAGAAACACCTCCCTTGACCTGCTGGTCACAATCCTCTTGATGCAGCCCAGGATACGATTGCCCTTCTGGGCTGCAAGAGCACACTGGTGGCTCATGTTGAGTTTCTCATCCACCAGTACCCCCAAGTCCTTTTCTTCAGGGCTGCTCTCGAGCCAGTCACTGCCCAGCCTATATTGGTGCTTGGGATTGCTCTGACCCAGATGGAGGACCTTGCATTTGGCCTTGTTGAACTTCATAAGGTTGGCATGGGCCCACCTCTCCAGCCTGTCAAAGCTTTTAGCCTTAATTTGCAAGGCTTATGTGTTTTGTAAAAGCCAAGAAGGAGCCAAGAGAAATTAAAAAAAAATTGGGTAGCCTGGAAAAAGTGATGTTATGACAGCAAACATCTTCTGACCATCTTTTGGGAAGGTGAGATCATGTGTATCAACAAGGATATTGTACTAACAGAAATAGAAGGTAGTAACAGTCTGTATGAAAAGTTTAATTGGTTTAGTGACAGCCCAGGTGCAAACACCCAGAGCAAACTCCCGAGGCTGGGACAGAAAGATAAGCAGGAAAGCAACAGTGCCTACAGTCCTCGAAAGGTGATGTGACAGGACTCTGCAAGACAGCTTTGAGGCAGACCTAATTTAACTTGAAGGTGAGCCTACTAAAAAGGTTTTTAGTATGAAAAAATGTTTTATTAGGGCACAAATTAGAATCACGTAAGTTCTGAAAGGCAGAAAACTCTGCTCTGTTGGGTGGGAGAGTAATAAAGTTGGGTGAAAGCAAAAAGATATAAAAAAAATCAATCTTATTGCTGCTCCTTATAGAGCAGGAGTTTCCCCTCCATGTCACTGGGTTGAAAACAAGGCTGAAGTTCTTCCTCAAAACAGACTCTCTTGCTTTTCAGAGCCCTAAAGACTTGTTGGAGGATCTGCTCTCTGTTCTTCCCAGCAACTTTCTCACCTCCACTCCCACTACGTTCTCTCTTCCCCATGTGCCCCCAGCCCTAGTCCCTTAGTTGCCACCACTCAGCAGCTTTCAGGAAAGATACACTCTCCTTCTGTCGAACTCTAAGCCAGGAAAAGGTAAATAAAGTACATGAATCTCTTCCTTTTTACCCAGGGACAGGCCTCTTAACACAGCATGTGGTACCTGGGCAGGAAATTGTGAGGCAACAGAACATTTGCATCACTGCAGATGCAGTACAATTGACTATACCAGGCAATGGAGAGGTAAGAAGAAATACAGTTCCAAAGTAAGCTATAATCAAGGTTACAGTTTCAGCTATCATTAACTGCCCCCCATCAACCTAACCTACTCCCACCTATCACCACTATTTGTTTACCATCATGTGAGAAAAATCCCTGTAGGCATTTTGAAAGAATTGTCAGTACACCTCTTATCAGAAAAAAGATTAAGTATAGCTTATAGTACAGTCAAAACCAGTAAACATGGATTTATAGTGCAAGGAGCTATATGAAATCTTCTCCAAATGGTTCAGCATCTGACTTGCTGAAAACATAAAACTCAACAAGCAAATTGTCAAGCTTGGTATTGGAGAATGCTATGAAGCCAAAGGGTTTGGAAAGCACAGACAACTTTGTAGGTTCAGGTCATTTACTTGAAAGGCACGGGAATGGTTTCTCAGAGCTTCAAAGGAGTCATTTAATAGCATGAATGTGTGACAGGCTTCCATAGTAGACCAACATCCTTCTCCCTGCAAGATACTACAGGGCATATAGATGAAACCGCTGCTCTTAGGAAGACTGAAATGAAGGCTGCAAACATTTCAGAGGGAAGCATGCCATAATAACACTAAAGAACTTTAAGTGCATTTGTCTCAATATTGCATATCTGTGGCATGATAGATATATTTATGTCTATAATAAACACGAATCAGAAATCAAAGCCATTATACATCAGCAGAGGGGCAAATGGACGTTATTAGGTAGTTCATTTTTTCATTTCCTGACCTTTGTGCATTTCCAGTCTAGCTGTGCTGCTACATTAATGTATCTTCTTACATTTAACACTGCTTCAGTGATATGCAGATCATTGCACAAATTGGAACCAAAATAAAAGAGTTGACCTCAAGGTCAGCCTGGCAAGATTCAGTGCCAGGGGGTGGGACCGATTCTCGATGCAGGCCTATTAGTCATAAGGCAGCAGAAGCTGGCAGCACAGTAACCAGAGGTACCCTTAGCATCTACAAAGAAAAAGTATAATTAAGAGCAGTCCACAATTTCTGAGAGCCAATCTCCTTGGCATAAAGCAGATGGAAACTGGAATATGGGACAGTGATTGGAGGGAAATTCTTGGAATTCAGAAACAGAAAGGAAAAAAATTAACAATTTACCTCTTCTCTTTCTGGAAGTAAAAACAAGTGCTGTGTAATGAACCCAAGAGAACATGCCAAAAGATACACACATTACATTTCCAATCCCATGACTCCAATAATTAAGATTTGTACTCTTGTAAGTATATAAACCAAAGAAGTTTGTGAAAAAATTTACATTTTACGAGTTTCAGATGAGATCTCCCCAAGCTTCCACACTACAGAAGCCTTATTTCTAGCTAAGAGCAATTAACAATCTTACATTCCACACATTGTACCGACACAGTGATAATCCACTCAGCTCACTATGTAATGCACTGGGAAGTTTCTTCAAGAGAATTCAGCTAAAGACGAAGTTATTTTCTTAATTTCTTTTAAGTCAGTAGCAGAAAAGCTGCATTGTACCAGCAGTTTGGCACAGCGAGGAAAAAGAAATGGACAGACTTACCCACTACAGAAAAGATTTTTAAAACACTGCCAATATTTTTGAAGGCCATATTTGTGTACACAAGAACAGGTAAACATTCAATATGGCCTGAACAGAAAAATCTCAAAAAGATAATTGTATGGGAATAATGAAACATCTTAAACCAAAGTAACACTACATGGTTTCACTTTGGTTTTTCTACACTGTAAGACTAAAGTAGGGATCTGCTCATATGCTCCTCTCAAATACTTTCAAGTCCACAACACTCGCCTTTGCTGGTGTTTTGCAGTGCACATAATAGGAAATTTGTATTTTTGACCTTGTTGGTTTTAAGCATCAGAAGTAGGCAGAGAAGTGCTGCTGCAGTACCAGAGGAACGACAGTGACTACCTCTCAACAGGTACGAGATGAACCATTCATTGGTAGGACAACACACCCTCTCTCATGTCCATAAAGGCCAGTGGGGACCAAGCCAACTTCACAGATACACAGTCTGAGTGACTGTGGTGCCAAAGACTAAAAATCTCTACACCCCATCTTTTCAAAACCAAGGGCAATATTTATGAACAATCACTGCAAGGAAAAAAGCAACCATTCTGTACCAGGCACTGGTACTGGTTTAATCTGCTATTTAAAGTAGAGAAGCATTGCTCTTGGGAGAGAGTTGCCCCAAAATGCTAAGAATCATCACTGCATTCATCAGGTCCACTGCACAGTTGGACTCCGCTGGTTTCCCAGGAATGCTATGTACTCCAAGAGGATTTTAGGAGGTAGAAGGTAAGAACAGGGACACTCTTCTCTGCAGGGTAAAAATATTGCTGCTGTTCTCTGATTAACGGTTACTCCTACTGAGAAACCCTGACCACGCTGGATGCCCTGTTTCAGTTTCAGCACAACACATCATAATAGACATCACTTACCTGACAGAATTTTTCATAACCACTGGCTTCAATTCTTCAAGTTCAATCTTTAATATGGGGGCCCAGATTTATTCAACTCAAGCTTTGAGTACTTGAGTCATCTAATTTAGGAATGGAGGTTCCCAAGACTTCCTGTGTATTTGGAGGAGACAGGCTCCTCCTGAAAAAGTCTGAGACTCGGGTAAGGCTTTCTCTGAGAGGATTCACCTCCACGTCTCTTCATCACCTTTTTAAGGAGTCAAGCACAGGTATCACAGGGTGTCAGGGGTTGGAAGGGACCTTGGAGATCATCGAGTCCAACCCCCCTGCCAGAGCAGGATCACACAATCTAGCACAGGTCACACAGGAATGCAGCCAGGCGGGGTTTGAAAATCTCCAGAGAAGGAGACTCCACAACCTCTCTGGGGACCCCATTCCAGTGCTCTGTGACCCTTACA
>JANHGN010017353.1:42395-81764 GCA_024605025.1 Megaceryle maxima
CATTTATCAAATCCCCTCTCAGTCTTCTCTTCTCCAGACTAAAGAGCCCCAGGTGTCTCAGCCTTTCCTCATAAGGCCTGTGCTCCAGTCCCTTCATCATCCTTGTAGCCCTCCCTTGGACTCTCTCGAGCAGATCCCTGTCTCTCCTGAACTGGGGAGCCCAGAACTGGATGCAATACTCCAGGTGAGGTCTCACCAATGCAGAGTAGAGGGGGAGCAGAACCTCCCTCGATCTGCTGGACACGCTCTTCTTAATGCACCCCAGGATACCATTTGCCTTCCTGGCCACAAGGGCACATTGCTGTTCCATGGAGAACTTCTTGTCTACCAGGACTCACAAATCCTTCTCCACAGGGCTGCTCTCCAGCAGATCATCTCACAGTCTGTACTGGTGTACTTTATTATTCTTTCCCAGATGCAGGACTCTGCACTTACCCTTGTTAAACCTCATTAGGTTCTGCTCTGCCCGGTTCTCCAGGCTGTCCAAGTCTCGCTGGATGGCTGCACAGCCTTCAGGCGTATCTGCCAATCCTCCCAGTTTTCTGTCATCAGCAAACTTTCTGAGAAGACACTGTCCCATCATCAGTGTCATCGATAAAGATGTTGAACAGGACTGGGCCCAGAACTCATGCCTGGGGGACCAGGGATGACTGTGGGGATCCTTGATTAGGAATATTAGGTTAGACGGGAAGGAGTCAGATATGTATATGAGCCTCTCAGGCTATAAGGTCTATATAAAGATAAGGGGACAAAGCACTCCTAAAGGTAGCAGAAGATGTGCAGTGTAAGCACACTCAGGCATGTGAAATAGAAACATAAGGCATATTAAAAAAACCATACTGAACTACTGCCTGATTATTTAAGAATAGTCTGATTTTCTAACCAACTGTAACATTGCAAACTAGATGGTACATCCAGAGTAGGTCAAAGCAAAGCAAAGAAATTCAGCATGCTGTATGCATTTTATGTACAGGTCTTCTCAAAAGTGTCCTACCAGTAAATGTAGCAGAGGTTTACAGGCAAAGGTAAGAGATATCTTGCAAAATTTAAGAGCCTACTAATAAAATGATGCAGAGTAAGTATGAATTGCAGAAAGATATCCAGTAATGCATGTTTCCCAGAACTGTCAGGTACAGTCATTTCTCTGCTAAGAAGCATTTCCACATTGCCCTTGTATCTCTTGACAGAGTGCAAATACTCCTCTGAAAACTTTGCAGAAAAACCTTTTAATTTCTTATGATACGTAAGAGTTATAAAAATCCCATTAAGAATGTTTTATACCTTCCAACATAACACTTGTTTTTCTAAAACCTAAATTTATATGGTGTGTAGTGTATATAGCTCCCAGACAGAAGAAAATTGTCTAATGTGTTACAGAAGTATCAAGCGTAGATGATGTATAAAATCCACACACAAAAAAGGCAACAGAAAGCAACCAAGAGCAGATAGCAAAAGTGAAGTTTTTAATATTATCCTTCATGCATGAATACAAATATTTGCAAACAAAAGGTTCATGTGTGTGTGTCTATCAAGGGATTTATCCTGCACAGTTCAGATGTACCCTTGTAGTACTCCCACCACCCACACTTCCCTCTCTGCCTGAAAACCCATGTGCAGCACGAACAAATCCATATATACACATCACAAGTGCCATTCCCTGCAAGAGCTGGGCATGGTTTCTCTCCTGCCACTCTATTCCAGGCCACCAGCAAGGTCCCTGTTTGTCTGTGCCACATTCCCAGGTGACTGTGCACCACCTTCTCCTCATCTCTTTTTATTCTCAGGGCATGGGTAGGAAGGGACAGGGTACTTGCTGCACCAGCCATAGGACAGGTACTGGATTAACATGACGACAATAAATGCACAACTCGGGAGGGATAGAAGGAGGCTCTTTTGTTTCTGTCATGATTCCTTCCACCTGCCCATCGTGGTGGACCCCCACTCCACAGCGAAGAGAACATTTTAAAACTCCTGTTCCATTCATTACTCCTACACTCTGTCATACTTCTTACCCTCGTCTGTATTTCTTTAAAAGTTATTTGAAGCATCAGTATCTTAACCTCCTCAGGCAGCAAGGCAGGGCTGAGACACATAGGTGTTATTAGCAGACTGTATTAAGGCCTACATCAACCACTCCTTTGATCTACAAACAACAACCACCATTGCAATAAACCAGCCTCTCAACCAGACACCAGCTTCTGTGGATGCCCTCAACTCCATCTTCTACCTTTCGGCAAGGCCTAGAATATTCCCTGACATTTTACAATTAATTGGCTACCAAGCTCCTGCTATTATCATATTACCTCCAGAAAAATACAGACATGCCATCCAGATGAGTGTGCTTGATTCTGCTTCTGGTAAAATTAAAGGCAAAACTCCTCTCTGAATTCAATGTGGAACAAAGTGACTTTGTAAAGCAAAGGAACACCCACAGAGATGTCAACAGCTACAGTTAGCAAGGGCTAATCCACACCTGGAAAAATCAAAACTTCATATTTTAGCTAAAAAACTTCAAAAGTTTTCATCCACGCTACAACCCGTTCTATTGGAAAACACATTAGAGAAATGTGTAAAGCAACAAGTTGAATTTTAGGGCACTAATCACAGCAACTACTCTTAAAAGGAGTTCTCAAAACCTAGAAACAAATCTGTCATTTGACAGGTTAGGATACATTTAAATTATTGTTATATTTTTAGATCATGTTATCTCAATGGTTTTTGCTACATAATTATATTAACAGAATCCAACACATTATTTTTTAAAAAGAAAGGGAACTTCTCATGGATTTAAACCGGAACACCAGGCACTGAATGATTTTTAACTGCCATCAAAAATTCATCATTACCCTCCTGGGTTTTGTCTGTTGTCAGTGGAGGGCAGAACGAAAGCTGCTTGCAAGTATTAGAAGTTTGACTGCCACTTCTAAGCATGCTTGCTCTCAACAAACTGACTTCTTACGTCTCTATACTCTTGGGAATATTATTACAACATCCTCCAATCTTTTATGATTAAATGTTTTAAAATATAAATATCTAAAGTTCATTATGTGTTTGGTTTTTTTTTTTTAAATCTATCATAACAAAGGTTTGAGGATGAAGACTTCTTAGTTAGCAGTGAAAAACAGTAAACGAAAAGTGATTTATGCCTAGTAATGCCTCAGATCCAATATTTTATTCTTCAGAATAATCCTGATACCATTAAAAACTTAACACTACAGATAGAACTCACAAAGCATAGTTTAAAGGGTGAGATTTGTCTGCTCCTGGAGATGTAAAACTAGCTTCAGATATGTACCTCCAAACCAGATCACTACTTACTGTTTCATCTTGACTAGAAGTTGTTTATGTTTTGATTGCATAAATCATGATGAATCGCTACTCTAACTGTACTCATGAGAAAGCAAAGAAACTGGGCAAACTATCCCAAGAGGAAATTACTATATCCGGTATTACAGTCTGTAGTTGAGGAACAAGATTCAGATTTTACAAAAA
The DNA here is from genome assembly GCA_024605025.1 of Megaceryle maxima. Classification (NCBI taxonomy): domain Eukaryota; kingdom Metazoa; phylum Chordata; class Aves; order Coraciiformes; family Cerylidae; genus Megaceryle; species Megaceryle maxima. Next base: position 45,888 of record JANHGN010017353.1, read on the forward strand.
GCATGCGGTGGCTTTATCTAAGGCACAAAAATAATCCTATGTGAGAGAACAGAAGCTGTATTCAGGGACTGCGTTTTCCTCTGGATCACTGTAAGTCAATTCTGAGCTACATGTCAAGGGTTTTATGGGGAACTGCTAGCATGGATAGAATCACAGAATGTTAGGGATTGGAAGGGACCTCTGGAGATCATCAAGTGCAAGCCCCCTGCCAGAGCAGGGTCATAGAATCTAGGGCAGGTTACACGGGAATGCATCCAGATGGGTCTTGAAAGTCTCCACAACCTCCCTGGGGAGCCCGTTCCAGTGCTCTGTGACCCTTTCAGTAAAGAAGTTCTTCCTCATGTTGAGGTGAAACTCCCTGTGCTCCAGCTTACATCCATTGCCCCTTGTCCTATCACAGGGCACAAGTGAGAAGAGGCTGTCCCTTTCTTCTTGACACTCAGCCCTCAGGTATTTACACACATTAATCAGATCCCCTCTCAATCTTCCCTTCTCCAGACGAAAGAGCCCCAGATGTCTCAGCCTTTCCTCATAAGGCCTGTGCTCCAGTCCCTTCATCATCCTTGTAGCCCTCCCTTGGACTCTCTCTAGTATTTCCCTGTCCCTCTTGAACTGCGGGGCCCAGAATTGAATGCAATACTCCAGGTGAGGTCTCACTAGTGCAGAGTAGAGAGGGAGGAGGACCTCCCTCAATTTGCTGGACACGCTCTTCTTAATGCACCCCAGGATACCACTGGTTTTCTCGACCACAAGGGCACATTGCTGTTCCATGGAGAACCTGTTGTCTACCAGGACTCCAAGGTCCTTCTTCACAGAGCTGCTCTCTAGTAGATCGCCTCCCAGTCTGTACTGGTGCATTTTATTATTTCTTCCCAGGTGCAGGACTCTGCACTTATCCTTGTTAAACCTCATTAGGTTCCTCTTTGCCCAGCTCTCCAGTCTGTCCAAATCATGCTGAATTGCCACATAGCCTTCAGATATATCAGCCAAACCTCCCAGTTTCATATCATCAGCAAGCTTCCTGAGAAGACACTGTGTCCCTTCATTGAGGTCACTGATGGATAGATGAAAGGTAGCTCAGTTCCCCCCCCCGGAAAACAAGTATGGGCATAAAGTAGATTTTTGAAAGTAGAAACTACCTAGAAGAACTGGAGAACTAGATCAAGTAGATGTAGAAGAGCAAACTGGGGCAGCCTCCTCCAAGCAAATATAAACATAGAAGAGAGTCACGCCCTGATGACTACCACTGCTGAGAGAAACTGGATGTGCACACAGAGATGGGCAAGGCCTGTAGTGACAGTATGATTTCTGAACTTCACTCATGCTTACTTTACAGCTAGTACACCTCTGATAATTAGATATGACTATGTTCTATGGCACCATCATATGTAGAGGCCCGCATAACGTCCTATGCCTGCCCACATTACTGCATGAGGCTCAAATTTACTTTTTTCTCTTTCACCCCAGTACAAAAAGGTTTGTAGTCCTGCACTCAAAACATCTCATGAGAGTTTCAAAAGAGGAAGAACGTCTGCAAAGGTGACTAGAAAAGTTTTATTTCACTTACACACAGACAAAAGCACAAGAATGGTTCTGAATGAAGGTTCAAGCCATAGTTTCAATTAATTTTAGTGAGGACTGCTAGTTAAGACTTAAGCCAATGCTTTTTGCTGCCATTAAAACCTCACGGAAAGAAAGGAATTACAGTTTAACACTGCACTTAAAGTAAGGCCCAAAGGAGAAATTTTTTAACCTATTTTTCCACTAACAACCCCTCTGTCAAGAAAAAGTTCTAAAGAAACTTAATCCATCAAGGATGAAGTTCTGGGTCACTGCAATGAATGTCTACAGTTTAACTGGTATTTACAGAAGCCTGCACAAGTAAGCAAGTTGAATTTGGTTCTGAAGGCATTAAACCCAAGTTCTAGAAGAAAGACCAAGACACACACATCTTCACGCAGCAAGGCTGCAGCCATGTGAGCGGCCATAACTTGCTTGGATGTCTTCACATGGGTCTCTCTTCTCCTAAGGTCAATGAGAACCACCTACTCTCCAATTCTGTGCACAAATCAACAAAGCATGTTTGGTCCACATCTGCTACTTTCAAACTGATGGTATTACTTTCTGGATAAGATGCTATCCAACTTAAACCTTAGGCAGTAAAACTGGACTGTCAATGAGGATAAAACTTGACTTTTCAACAGGTATTTCCATTAGGGGTTCTTAAGCACCATGAGAATTCGTTTGTATGTAAGGGTTTGTATGGTGAGGGTTTTGGTGGGTGGGGGGTGCTACAGGGGTGGCATCTGGAAGAAGCTGCTAGAAGCTTCCCCTGTGTCCAATGGAGCCAAGGCCAGTGGGCTGGCCAAGGCCAAGCTGATAAGCGACCACGGTAGTCCCTTTGTGATAATGCAATAATTAAGAGAGGAAAAAACCTGCACAATGCAAACAGCAGACAGACTGAGGAGTGAGAATGTGAGAGAAACTCAGTGAAGGAAGGGGAGGACATGCTCCAGGCGCTGCAGCGGAGGTTCCCGTGCAGCCCATGATGAAAACCACAGTAAGCCTGGTTGTCCCCTACAGCCTATGGAGGTTAACAGTGGAGCAGATATCAACCTGCAGCCCATGGAGGACCCCATGCCAGAGCAGATAGATGCATCCAAAAGAAGCTGTGACCCTGTGGGAAGCCTACACTGGAGCTGGCTCCTGTCAGGACTTGTGGACAAAGAGGAGCTCACACTGGAGCTCATTTGCTGGCAGACTTGTGACCCTATGGGGAACCTACACTGGAGCAGTTTGTTCCTGAAGGACTGCACCCCATGGAAGGAGCCCACACTGGAGCAATTAATGAAGAGCTGCAGCCTGTGGTAAGGACTTCATGTTCAAGAGGTCTGTGGAGAACTGTCTCCCATGGGAGGTACTCCATGCTAGAGCAGGGGAGGAGTGTGGGGAGTCCTCTTGAAGAAGAAGTAGCAAAAACAACAGTGTGGTGAACTAACCACAGCCCCCATTCCCTGTCCCCCACACTGCTGGGGGAGGAGAGGGTAGAGAAATCAGGAGCAAAGTTAAGCTGAGGTAGAAGGGAGGGGTGGGGGGAAGGTTTCTAAGATTTGGTTTTGCTTATCATTACCCTACTCTGATGTGATAGGCAATAAGTTAAACTGATTTCCCTGAGTTGAGTCTGTTTTGCCCATGACAGTAACTGCTGAGTGATCTCTCCCTGTCCTCATCTCAACCCACAAGGCTCTCCTTGTATTTTTTCTCCCCTGTCCAGTGGAGGAGGGGAGTGACAGAGCAGCTTTGGTGGGCACCTGGCATCCAGTCAGGGTCCACCCACCACAGTTAAGACCTTCAAACAGAAAAGACACTAATCTGACCTGTTTATCACTTCAACAGATTAGCTTAATGGTCACATACTAAGTTTTCTGGTACATTTTCTCCCAGTGTTAGTGATAATTTCATTGCTGTATTTTTCTAACCTTTAAACCAAAGCCGAATATTTGTATTAAAAGACATTTAGGTCTGATTCAGAAAGTTTTCCTGGAAACAAAACCAAACAGCCTTGTTAGCAGTGAAATTAACAAAGCTTTTTCTCGCAGAGCTCTACCCTTCATCACCACTAATGCCCTACTGAAGTCACAGATTTTTCCTGCGTGGTTTTTTTCCTGATGGTGCCCTTAAAACTCCTTATGCTTTCCAAAAAGTACAGGTATTCCCTTAAAAGGCTGGCAGAAAATAAGAGAATTGTTACTTCAATTAAACTGGTGCTGGAAATAGGGACTGACGTAAACAGGAAGAAGGAATTGTGCCAGAAATTAATCTATTAATTTCTCCATTAAGATACAACTATCATCCCAGCCAATATTTATATTGCTCTAATTAAAAAGACGTTAGGAAAGCAACGGCTTTGGTTTACAGCTCCACCTCACCTCCTACCACTGCCTCTCCATCTGCTGCCTTTGCTGGGACCGCAAGACATGGCCAAGACATGGGGGGTTCTTTCATGCTTGCAAGGTTGGCTAACCACCATCCCTTTTGCACCCAAATGGATTTTGGTGGATCTGTTGCCCCTTCTGCCCATCAGACATATGAGAAGAGTTTGAACCACACTCTACATCTTCATGGTTACCATTAGCAAGAAGAAAGACAATGCAAGTGCACAGGATACAGTATAAGACAAAGGGGTTGCAAAATGCTTTAGTTTGGATAGGTGGGAATGCTTTTGGCTGGGGAATTGCTTTCAGTACAGGTTCTACCCATGTGTGTCATTTTATAAAACATAATTCCTATAACTGGTTTTGTTGTTTTATTTTTGCTCAAGAACTAACCTGTAAAAGAATGTTTGAAAGGTTTCTGCATGCTGAGTCCTAAATAAGCCACCAGTAGCAACTCTACGCTAACATTTGCCATAGCAACACCAATAGATCTTTTTTCATCAATAATTTGTATGATGGGAATTATGAACTCCACATGTGACAAACATCAGTGAAAGGGCTTTTAAGACATACATTGATGTGTGTCTTAATGTAAACACACAGCATACTACAAAAATGTGCTATAGTGGCCACTGACAGACCAAATATAACACAAAGCTCACAGAGAAGCTGATTTTTATAAGCAATAGATTGATGTAAGCCCTCTTATCTAATGAAGGCTAAATCCAAAGCAAAAAGTTAACATGCTGTTCTTTGTCTCACCTAGAGACGACCTTTCAAAAGACAGAAATGACTTGCAGGAGACACCATATACAAGAAAACTAACTTCTGTCTAACTGTGACCTTATTTTGACCATGGCATAACTTCTGGGGGCTTTTTTGGATGTTTTTCTACCTTTTCATTCTAGTCTTTTATAGCCTGCATTGAGATTTCGGCCCTTGAACAAGGCTAATTTTTCTATATTGGTTGTACAGTTAAGGGAGAGAGAAGGGTGCTCCTAAATACCACCAGGAGCATAATTTACTCTTTTGACTATACAGGGTCTATGCAGGGAAAATAATTTAAGAAACTAAATTAGGCACTTAAACACTGTGAGCAGTGCTCAGGCTTCCCAAAGGATTTGGAAGGGTCCTGCACTCCCTGTACCTGTCAAGTCTCACACTGCTCAGAAATACTGGCACTTATCTCAAATGCCTACCTGAAACTCAAAAGCCTTATCTGCAAGGTCAAGTAAATGCCCTTGTACATACTGTTCATTGCCACAAACTAAATCGTGCATCTGTTTGCTTTTCCTGAAGTAGCCCACGCTGAGACTGAGAGGGAAATGATTTTTTTTTTTTTCTAAAAAGGACAATAAAAGAGAAAGTGTCCAGTAATGGCTGGAAATATTGTAAACCTAGTCCAACATGTTTTCCATGGGGCATGAGAAGAGGGGAGGTGGGGCAGGGGACTGAGGAATTACTTTCTTCGATTTGTAAAGTGTTTGGGTTTTTTTGCCTCCACACATAGAGGAGAAGGGTAGAAACAGAGCCAAAGCTGCATTTTTCTTTCTTGAATTTTGTCAATAAAAGGTGGGTGATATATCTATTAGACAACACTTAGTGACAATTATTTATGATTTGCATCACTTTGGTACATCTGAATACAGCTGCCCACATAGACTGAGGACCAGACTTATCTTCACCAGAAGACTCCCCCGAGGAGACAGAGCATCAGAGATATTGGGTGCGCTGCAGCAGGTTAACTTATTTCTTCCTGATGTTGCCACCTACCTATTTCTGGCAGGATTCTTGGTGGGACGTATTTAATACAACCTCCAGGATCTTCCGTGTGCTTTTATGGAAGGGCCCAAATTCGTTAAGACACTTCAGTAGCAGTGAGAGATGCACTTGATTAAAACTTGGCAAGATTCACCACCAGAAACTAACTTGAAAATGCTGCAAAATAGATCCTTCTGGTGGCAAGTAAAATATGGTTTTGCTCATAAGTTAAACAGGCATTACACAGTCTGCTTTACTAAAACAAACCCTATCTCAATCCTTTTGATATTCCTTTTGCTATTAAACATGTCCTTCCCTTTTGAGTCTCTTCACTTGAGGAAAAAAACATGCAATCCTATAATGACCTGCATCATCATCTTGGTGGGAAGAATATGATATTTCATTTAGTTTTTGGGCTGTTGCCTAGTTGAAATACAGTATTTTTTCCCAGAATAATAAAAGAAGCTGCCACGCTGAATTCACTTACCTGATGCAATATCTGCAAAATGCAAATTACTGCCATGTGAAATGTCAGGTCACAAATAGTTTTCATAAGCTTGAATGTTCAGGGATTACTTTTCACCAAAGAGTCTTCCCTTGACTCTTCACCACATTTTGTGAGACTGTATGCACTGCATATAGCACATACATCCAGGAAGGTTTCACACTGCATTTAGTGTAGAATACCACTGAGCCTGCAGCTGTGGAGAGGTGAAGAGTGCCACTGGACACAGTCACACAAATTCTCAGTTGTCATAGTCAAGAGGATGCATATATCTCCTCAAGTACAGCACTGCTTAATTTGCACAACGGCTCAAAATACCCCCCAGCAAATCTGCCAGCACCTGAGGTTCTCACTGGCTACTACAAAGTGCAAAACTTAACAAGAAAGGACATGTCCTCATAAAACTGGAAGAACATAATGACCTATTGCATACATGGCTGTTGTCTGAATTCTTACCTCTTCACAGGATTGAAGTTATTAATCAAAGGATGATTAATAACAAAGGAAAATGTAGAAGCAAACACAGAAACAAAAGCCCCAACCATAACAACATTCCAGTGACAGAAATAACACTAGATAAGCTTTAATGCACATTCTGGCTGTCTTTGATAACGCATGACAATTCAGAAGACTAAGCTGTGCAGGAAGATGCGTACAGCAGCAGTGCGTTATGCATGCACATAATCTCACAGATTCCCCTAGGAAGTGGTTAGTGCCAGTCATACATTCCTGCATCTCACACATTAGGGTCTATCGTGATTGGTTGATTTGTGTGTCGTGATGACTCGATTTAATTCACGATTAGAAGCTGCAGGTTTCAGAAAATGCCTTGTGAAGGTGAGTGGTTGATGCGTTCTGTGCTTTGCCTACGCATGGATGCGTGCAACTGCAACGTTACAGTTGCCTGCTGCTCCCAGGACCTCCTTGCTATGATCTTATTAATCACCATGTCTCAATTCAGTAAGAGTTCTTGGGCAGGCCACACAAAACAAAACCAACACTGACATCAGATGGATGCTTATAGCAGGTTACCAAAAAAGGGAAACAAAACATAAACAACAAAAGATCACTTCAAATGAAACTTGACTGGACGTGTTGTTGGAAAGGTGCTCAGATTACCTGAACCACTTTGTGTGACCTTAAACATGGACCGGGGGCAGCTGCAACGAGCTCCGAGCTTTGGCACATTCCATTATATGAATGGTAGTGAATTTATAATGGAATGGTATGGATGGGGTTTATAATCAGAAAAACACACTGACCTTAACACTACACAGGTGGAGCAGCATAATGACCCGCCAATTGTAAGCGCATCAATTCCTGGGGAAAAGTTCAATGAGGTTAACTCAGCATGTATCTCATAACCAACATAAGCGTCATTTTAAAACATTCTTTTTTTCCACCAAAACCTGTCTTTGCCAACATTGATTGATTTGTTTCACTGTTTGGTACCGAGGATATCTTACCCGTGTTAACAGTGTACTACATTATGTTCCAGTGGAGCTAGACGTTGTCACACACTGCAGTGCTGCAACACGCATTGGAAAAAGGTAAGAGTGTTAACTACAATAATCTTTTCAGACTGCGTGATTAAGGATCATATTCATTTAACTTTGGAAGAAACTGGAAGAAAACAAAAGACACCATCACTGGATCTTCAGCTTCACTGCAAACTCCTCACATCGAGTGAGGTGAGATGAGATGGGTGGCAGCTGACCAGCACTTATGCATCCCATCCATTTATTGATAACCTTGCGTATCTGGGGGGACCCTTCACGAAGGAAGTAAATTTCAGTGCATCATACTGGAGCCATCTGGGTATCCAGCATAGGTTGAATGGTCCAAGATTAGATTGCAAAATACTGCAGACAAAATTCTGCTTCTCTAATCAACCTCAATCAGTTTTAAAAATCCACACATTACAAAACTATACAGAAAGAAGCAATGAAACAAAGAGACACTTAAATCTGAATCAGGAAGAGCAAGGACAGAAAGCTCTTCAAACATGCAATAATAAAACTTTAAATTAAAAAAAAAAAGAAAAAAAAAAGAGAAAGATGTCCATAATTCCACCACAACAGCAACAGTTACGATTTCTGTATTTCACCTCACACTCCCTCCTCTTCTGTGACCAGGGCATGCTGATATTTTACAGCTTCCCCACAGCAGGCACCTCAGCAACAAGACAGTCTAATCCCCACATCTCCTCACATTGCACGCCTCTAGAGACTGTTGTCCCACCCTTATATTCATGCCCACCATCAGTTTCTGCTCTGCTCTCAATCACAGCTAAGAAGGCAAGAAAAAGAAGAAAAAAAAAAAAAAAAAAAAAAAAAGTCTTATAACAACATGGTCGAAGCTATTACTAAAATTGTCAATTCAACAAGAGCACAAAAATGAAGAAAATTAAAAGCAATGGGCAAGGAAGTGGATTTAGGAAGATGTTGCACTGTTCAGAAACCTCCATCTAAAAAGAGATCTCTAAAGCAAAACAACGCCATTTGATCACACTCCTTTCAGATTAAAAGGCTTTCAAAACATGTAATAGCCATGAAATTAAACAAAAGTACACATTGCTTTGTCATGTCCCTCCACCTTTCAAAAGGCACTAAAATTCAGGGTCGTAACCTGGTTTAGTCCCAAATTTACCAACTGCCTATAATCTGGTAGCCCTTTGCTTTTATTAAAAAAGGGTATTTACCCTGGAAATAAAGCAGGGTGATCCCAAATTTGGGCAGAGAGCCACATCATCTTTAAATACAATCTCAGAGTTGTTAATCCACATGCCCGCTTCTTTCAGCTTTTAGAAGTGCATGGAACAAAAACTCTTCCAAATAAGCAGGACTGTAAAACCATTTCTCACAACCACAGCCACCATGAATTTTCTTCAGCCGCACAGAAGCTGGTTTTAGACTTAAAAGCTTCACCCACAGCAAGAAGTAATATACTACAGTATTTTCCTTAATGTCTCTGCTGTTAGTGATCTGGGATCAAAGCGCTGGTCTCCTCCTAATCCAATTCTAATGCAGCTTCCATAGAGAGAAAGTTTCATTCTCCATAAGCAATGTGAGAAACCCAGAGCTCCACTCCTATCTTCAAAGCCACCCCCACCACAACACCAGACCTCCAGTTTACTTAGCTCGTGAATGGGAAGCAAAAATAAACCAACATATCCTACCTACCTAAAGCGCCTGGCGCTCACATCACACAAAACCCGCACTGAGTCACAGTAAGCATTTTTTGCGCAAGGATGGAATATGTTGTGATGCCTTCACACATTTAATCCTGAAAGAACATTACTCAGGGTTTATATACTGAGCCTGACAGAAGCCCCAGCTACCGTCACCCTGTGCCATCCAGCCATGAACACCCCACGGGGCAGCGGAGCTCCGGCCACCAGCACCGTACTTACACCCCCACTCCAGGGCAAGAGGCACATGTGCCTGGATGTGTTCAAACTTTAATGGAGACAGATAAGAAAAGCGGTACCTTACGTGTGAATAGATTTACTCAGGGGTATATTTATGTTAAATGAAAAGCTTCAGAAGCGTAATTACAGTTGAAGTGCACTTCAGGTAAATTGGAGAGCCTGTGATAAGACTATCATTGCTCTGATGAACATTACTTTCTCCATTTCTTTGTTGTCTGTCTCTGGTCACCTCTGAACTTCTGTCTTTATATTTAGATTGCACATTTCCTCAAGCTTCTGTTCAGTTTTGATGTGGCACTCATACAGCATTTGCCCTCTCCACAGTTCATGTCTGAGTCTGCCAGTTGCTATTGCAATAAAAGACTAAAAAGCACTTATTTCAATAAGCGCATACAAAAACACATCTCAAGGGCCAGGAAAATCAGTAGTAACACGTTTCAAACCTGCATGATGAAGAGGTGAGAGGAACAGGTCAAAGAATACAGGAGCTGTGCTCTTTGTGTTGAGACTACTCACAGCTCGAGTGCCCATTCATTTTCTGGCTGGGAAGAACAGAGTTCTTCAACAAAATCAGCCCTGCATCCACAGCAGATGACTAGTTTCTTTGGAGATCTCTGAATGACATCAGCATGATCCAGAAGAAGTATGAGAAGTAGGGAGCAGAATCCATTTGACAGTGGAGTTTGAGTTTTCCTAACATATATCTCCATCTGAAAACACTGGTGAATTCAAGTTGATTCCACTGATGTTCACTGCTCCCTGATCTCTGTTTTCATCTCACCTCTTCTAACACATCCTCTTTTATCACCCATCATTTAACATTGAGGTTTCTTGTTTGTCTACCACCTCTGTTAAGTCCAGATTTGCTTCAACTCCTCTCCCTTCAGGTTTCTTACTTATCTGCTTCATTTCTGCTATTATTCCATCTCCCCTTCCCCTCCTCCTCTTTTCATTTCCTTCTGGTTTGTCCCTCTCCCTACAGAAGCCATTGCTAGTCTCTGCCGCTGACACTTGACCCCCCATCCTGCCTCTTAAGTAGTGTCTGAGTGCCTTCTCTTTTTTCTGCTTATCACAGAAGTATATTAACATCTTCTTCATGCACGCCATGCCCTGCCTGAAGCCACCCTAAGACTCATATCCTGCTGGTAGCTGCCATCTTGATTCATATCCCTACTCAAAAACACGTTTTGCAGTCAATGTTTAGGAAATACAAGATAAAACCTTGGTCATGGTAAAGCTGTCATGCAAACAGCTAAAAATCACTACCTGTTTTATGCATCTATATGCAGGTCACACATCTACTTGTACATGATTACATTGCTCTGTCTCCTTGCTGCCCGCTGCCGCCTGCACTTTCTATATTGCTTGTTCTTAGCCTGTGAGTTGTTCAGTGCCTTGAGGTAGTTCATATAGTAATTAGCCCCACAGATCTCCAGGCATGATATGCAGTACTCGTTAGCAATAGCTCAGTCTCTGCAAGAAAATCCATCCATGGCGGAAAAATTATTTCACTTAGTGATCAGCAGTTTTTTTCTAGAGCTCCCAGCTAATCCCTGCGCTCAGCTTCTCCATCAGGCTTGATGCCACGTGCACAGGGGCTGGTCTTGTAGCACAGAGAATGGACAAAGGCCCAAATATTGAGCCACAACGTCAGACCAAGTACTGCACCCAGCCATGTTAACAGAAAAGACGTACTTTTCTGTCAACAATAAACTATTTGTTAACAAGAACAGAAAAGCAGAGAAGCTTTTTTCCTGCAGATAGGATTTCTGTTTCTTCTGCACTCCCTTCTTCCTTCTCCCCTGCGAGCATCAGCCCCAATATGCTGTTAATTAACAGTTGTCTGCTGCATAGTTCAAGCTTTGTCTTTGCATTGAAGGGATCAGAATGATTGGGGTATTTTTAAGCTCTGCAGCCCAATATTTGAAAGGTTTTTCACTTTTTATAAAGATCAGAGAAACAAAGGTAGTACTGGTTATTTACACTAGAAGTGTTTGCTCCTTCTATTGCAACAAAAGAAAATAGGTAAAAGGAACTCCTGTATTTTTCAATTTGGCTAATTACACCTGCTCGTTGAAGTACTATTTTAACACACCTCACAATGACAGCAAAGGTATAAAACCTCTCTGAATAAATGCCAGGTTGTGACTGCAAGACAAATACTAACAAATTCTCATGTGTAAATTAACTAAATGTCTCACAAACCAGTATACAAATTAGACATTTTCTTTTCCCTTTGGTAGACAAAAAGAAAAATAATGTCATGTCATTAGAAAAATAATTAATATGTTAATTAAGGATTTTAATTGCCAAGAGACAAACTTCATTTGCCTTGAAAATCTGGCTCAAAATCAGTTACATCTGTTATAGAAAGCATTCCATCTTTTTCAAGTAACGGCACAAAATCTGTACACATTAATATAAAATGAAACCTTTGCTTGTTTTACACCAAAGGCATATGGAAAAAATAGCAACATCCTCATGTTATTTTCAGGTGAGATCTTCCATTTGCTAATCTGCAAATCTACCACATTGTTCTCAATTTGCAGCCCAATCTTGGAAGGCATCAGGTAGCAATATTAGCAACACACAGATGACAGTATTACAAATGATATTATTTGGGGGGTGGACTAGATGATCTCTGAAAAGTCCCTGCCAATCCAAACTATGATTAAAGGCTGATACAGTAAGATAAAGTTTAGTACCTAGGTCCTGAACAAAGACATTCCATGAAGCGATGAGATATATCAGCATAGGACAAAAGCCATGATTTCTGCTCCCAGCAAAATGACATCTTAAACACATGCCCACTATGACCTGGAGATAAACAGAGACTGAAGAGAAAATGAGATAGTATTCCTTCATGTAGTAAGCTGTAGTCTCAGGACAGACCCCAGTTGCTCAACACATTTTCTATAGGCATTGCAGAAAGGAGGAGTTTTAAAAAGAGGGAAACAGGATGATACAGTATTTCCTCTGAGAAAGCAGGAAGAAAAGCAGGGAAGAGCCTGTGAAGATCAGCTGAAAGGAGGGACAACCGTTCCAGAGATATCAGCAGTCAAGGCTAAGAACGGTGCTGAACTCTCAGTGCAGAAGAAAAGATAGTAGGAAGGGTGTCCACAGGTCATGAATTCCTCTCAAGATGAGCAGCTTTTTGATATATTCTGCAGAAACAGGAGCCAACAAAGCAAAAATGGAGTTGAGAGAGAGAAAATAAGAGTCAGCAGAACATGCTCAGTAGGTTGAACAAACAATACTGCAATAACTGAGGCCTCAGGGAATGAAACACTGGACAACAATGAGCTGGAGAGCTCCAGAAAGCTTCTCCTGCAGAGCCCATCTCAACGAATCAATTTATTTCCACTATCATTTCCTATCCTCAACAGAGGGATCATGTTCTGAAAGAGCACCAAACTCTTTTTACTTTGACAAGCCTCTGGGAAACTGGGCTTCTCAGCAACCTCTCCTTCCTCCTCTGGATTTTGTCAGGCTATTCAAACTCCTTGGCCATATATATAACACTATGGCTACTGACAGTACACAGCAAGTTGGTATTATCTCCCAGTAGAAAAGGTCTCAGTTAGGGCTGATGCTTCTGCATCACCAACATTAGTTATCCCTTTCTCATACGTGGTGAGATGATACATGTGTCTCTTTCTACCTAATATTTTGGTCAGCAATGACACTTTCCAGAGGAAGGGGTTCACAGATATTTTTGACTACTTGTTCCACCTTTTTTCCTATGAAGTACATTTCATGCTGACAACAGGCATCAGCAGTTCAACCACTGGGCACAAAAGACTCCTGTACGTTGTGGGGCAGTTGTAGGAACCGCAGCTGCCAAACTCCTCCTAGAGCTCTGCCACTGGCACTCAGCACTGGCCTGAGTAGAAAACATTTTGCTTGACGAGGTGGAACTGTGTACACCAGCACATCTTCAGATAGAGTAATTTCTCATCACTCCACTGCCTTCAATATATTATAATTAATAATTGGCTAAAGGGACTGGCTTCAAGTCTTCAGTCTCTCCCTGACAATCGTGATTTTCCTAGTGATGTGGATACTTGGCAGTACACTTACTTTAGTAGAAAAACAGCTTAACACAGTCCATCAGCCACTTGTGAAATGAAGTTGGATCTGAACTGCAGTCCTAAAGCACCAGTGGAATGCTAACATCTGCAGATGAGTTAATGCTTACCAAATGAAGTTCACTGCTGAATGAGCTGTAAACATCAAGCAAAAGGAAAGCAGACTCATCTCCCGAAGAACCAGGCACGACTGAAAAGTCAGCATTTTCATCCCCTATATTGTCTCGATATCCCTGCACCTGTAAGGGCAGTTTCAGGGTTTATCTGGAAGCGTCCTTTTTGCTCGAGAGGAAAGAGACCAGGGAATAGAGTCGGCTTGAACAACCAGCACACATGACAGTCACGCAGTAAACTATTCTGGTATTTCGTATTCATGCAGGAAGTTAAAGCTATTAGACCTACAGTGGGGAAAGGTAGAAGACAGAAGACCTTATTTAGCACTGCCTAAATGCCATTACTCCCCTCTGACTTCCACAAACCACAGAAGCCCATGTCTGCAAAGCAGCATGCCTCAAGTATAACAAATTGCTGTTGGACCTCTCTGGATCTGGCAATGTCCTCAGCTTATCTGATTAATTGTGACACAGAAACATCCAACTATCTATTAGCAGCACCGGCAACGTCTCTCCCCAGTTGTTTGGTGCAATGATCAGTATCTGCAAACTACAGCTTACATTTAATTGACAAAAAAAGAGGGAGGGAAAAAAAAAGCTAGCAGCAAGCCCAGCGATAACAAGCTTCTGCCATAAATGATAAATACCAGACCCTTTTACACCTGTTTCTAAGCTACCACCAGAAATCTTAAGGCTACGCTGCCATGACACCAACCCTCGTAACTGCTCTGCAGGCAGCAGACAAGGCTCAGCACCCTCATTATTTCAATGGAATTACCCTGCACCCCACTGTCACCCTCTTTTTGCTACAGATATAACCACGTTAGAAAACAACTGGCAGTATTTATGCCAAAGTCATGAATTTATTACTGTATTAAATGATGGGTTTGGACAGCATACTTAACACGACAGTTACGGTAAAGAGATGTTTGAGAGGTGGATCCACTATCTGAAAGGATTTCAGAAGCCAGCCTATGCAACACTAGACTTAACTTGCCTTCCCATCAACACAGAGGCAAAGGTTAACACAACAGCATCTCAGTAAGTCCTATTTAGAATTGCATCATTCCCTTCTTCAAAGCAATACTCACAGATCAAGTTTTTAACAGAAGATATACAAAGGAAGAGATTTTTTTTTTTTTTTTTCTTTCTTGAAAAAAAATAATCATAATCCCCAAAGCAGAAGCATTATATCTGCTAAACTGGTTGGCTTCAGCTTGCTATGCCTAGAAACTCCTGGGGAGCACCTGCACCAAGCCTCAAGAGGCATCTTCTTGGGAACCCAAGAATTAGATAAGCAGTGCTATCTCTGAAGCTACAAGAAAGCTAAATACCTAGAACAAGCTGAAATTTTCTACTCAGATAAAATGTAAAGCCAAGATGATTACTGGATACTAGAAATCACTAATTATTTATCCAGTAGTCCACTTTCACAGCATTTCAAGCTGGCTATAAGGAAAAGAGATTTTTATACCCAGTAAAAGTGATAAATAGGATAATCAAGCAGGCAACTAAAAGATGACATAAGGCTTTATATAAAGACTCTGAAGCAGGCAAGTGCTATTTCTCAAGTAGACAGAGGACACATTTAGATGAGTAAGACCCATTCAACAGCAGAAAAAAAATCCCAAACAACTGCTTATCTTCATAGAAACCTGCCCACAGGAACAACAGCCCAGTATGTCCTACCTAGAGGGCTAAGTTCCCGCTATGTGCCATGCTCCATCTTCTACGTGGAAAGAGCAACATGAAACATTTTTTTTTTAAATGGGCCATTTATAGAGAATTCCCATCCAAACTGGGTTAGTCCAGCAATGTCCCATGTTCTCTTGCAGCATCTCACTCTTCAATATAAGACCTAGATGAAAAACAGTTATTTGCAATTGATTATGTCCTTTTATTTTTAGTGAGGCCTAGAAAGTAATAGGGTGAAATTCCTGTACTATTGAAGTGGACTATAATTTGCAATTAACTTCTGGGGTGAAACATTGGCCCCATTAATTACACCTTGCTTCCCCATTAAGTTTATCCTATGAAAAGGGGCAGTACATTAAATTAATGCTAAAATAAAATCAAGGCAAGGTCTTATATCCGTAAGTGTGACAGTTCTTGATTTTCCCTGTTAAGAATTGAAATTAAGTGACAGTCTCTCAAAAATAGATATCAAAGATAGAAACATTCTCTTACATCTCAGCCTTCCACAATGCTATTTCCCATACTGGAGTAAGAACAAGGGGCTAAGTCAAAATAACTTCTGAGTACAACATTTTTCAAAAGAAAAGTTATTTGACTACATTTCATCATTTCTGTAACACTAAGAACTTAAAGGACAGTCTTGGCCAAGAAGGTAAGCAAATATATAATGAAATTACTTTTTTTTTTTCCAGAGGAACTGATTCATTTCCTCTTCTGCTCTCCCTAGACCTGCTTAAAATCACTTCTATATATGAAACACCAGCAGTGCCACAAGGAAGCTAGTAAGATTTTCTTATAAACCAGACCCCTGTAGACTACAGGTTCTCTGAGAGTTCACTGAAGTCCCTGAACTGACTGCAGCTGGGCTGAGGATGTACAAGTACCTATTTCTACCTCTTCATGGCTGACAATCTTAGAGCAATCTAAAAAACTCATGCAACGCAGGAAAAATATAAATGCATCTTCTCAGAGAAGAGAATTCTGTAACCACTAAGAAAAATACTCTTACCAGCTCCTAAACAACACTGTCAGGTGAAGCTACAACTCCAGATGAAGAGCTCCCCTTAGGAATAAAGGAAGATTAAGTGCTGAACTTGAAAATAATGTTGCATACATGTTTCCAGTGTCCAGTGATCGCTGTCCTAAATAAATCTTCCTTATATCATTATATTGTTATTTTCTGTCATTGGTTCTCTGCCTAGTTTGACCCTAAAAGGCATGTGCACTTAGAGCTTCTCCCTGCTTATGCCCCTTGATGTTTAGAAAGGCTCTAAAGACTCCCTTTCCTGGTGCAGTGCCTTCTCTCTCTGCTTGCCTCAGCCTACGCCTCTAATCACCTCAGTTACATGGACAGAATCTCAAAAACCCAAGTTTAAAAGCCCTGTTAAACATCCTATTCATTTATAGCATTGTTCCATTACCTTGAAAATGAGATTCCTCCACTATCCATAAAACAAAACCACCAAAAAAAAAAAACCAAAAACACACAAAGCAAACAAACAAACAAACAAAAAACCGAACCAACCAAAACCAAACAAAAACCACCACAAACAAACAAACTCTGTGCTGAGCAAGAAACAAGCCATCATCTGATACTTGTCTCATCAGTCAGATTTGACTGTCTATAGTTTAAACAACATACCACTATTACAATATTTTTACTGGATGCCATAGGCATACAATGCTTTGGCTTATTCATAACTGAAGAAATAGATGAACAACATTTTATTTAAACAATCTGATTAAAAACCCCTCCAGTGTACTCATTTTTGGGTTACACTAGTGGCTAAAATGAAAGGATCAATATTCCATCTGATGCCAGGTTCTTACCACATGGAGCTGTCTGACCCTAAAGAACATTAATAAGCACATGAGAAAAATTAAGTGAGATTAATGATTCTCATTCCTTTGATTCAAAACTAACAGTTAATCCCCTCTTTCTTAATACAACTCATTACACATCATCATTTGCTTGTTCTGGTGGTCTTCTGTTCTTTTGGTACTACTTAGCTGTCCTAAAAAGATGATTTGGTATTGTAAGAGTACTCTTTCCCCTTCCAACATTAAATAACTCTGAAATTGCACACAAATTTGAAGGCACAATTAGAACTGGCTTTCAGTAATAGAAAATGAAATTACACCACTGTCTCGTGTAGACTAGTCTGAGTCTCGTTAACAGATTTGTTAAAACTAAGACTAGCTCCAACTCCATAGTCCACATTATTGTCTGACCACAAACAGTGGTGTCAGACAGGGGATTCTGCAGGTTGTTCCTGTGGCCTGTGACAGGAGACCATGCTGGGTGCTGTATTAGTCTCAGCCTGGTCCCATCATTTATGAAGACACGGTACATAATCCTCTAAAACCATGGCCAATTGATGTGGATCTGTTAGGGGAAACAGGGGGTGGCAGCTGGCACTACACTGGGCTTACTCATGAGCCTCGCTCCTCTTCCAGTCACTGTGCAGAGAAGGAGCACAGAGGGATAGGGCAAGAGATGAAAAACTCTATCCAAATAATTGTCCATCAGACAGGTCTAAGGTGCCAAGCTGCAGAACGTGCCAAGTATAAAAGTGATGCAATAGCCATTTTAAATCAGAGACGAGTATTTTTTGTCCCCTCTCTCTCCAGCCCTGCACTTCAAGCCTGGTCATTCGACTTGACACAAAACATCAGGCAGACCTGCTAAATGTCAAACAGCACATCAAGATCCCACCCCCTGGGGCCCACAATGGCTGGCAGCTACTATTACTCTTAAAGTGCATACTATCATCTCAAAGGGGAGGTTGAACTGAAGTGAAACAGTCCATCTCCTCATTTGCACAGCCATTGCTCAAGTAGCACCAGTGGAGAGCTTGAAAAAGAAGATGTGCTCAGGGCAGTGCTATCTGTTGCCTCTTACATGGCCCAACCTGTTTCTTCACATTAGACATGCACCAAACCTGTGTTGCTGACAGTTCTACCTGATGTACCAGCCCCTTATCTCCAAAGCACATGTTTACCTGCTGGTGTGAGATTGTTGCAGCTACATAGGTTGGCAGCTAGAACAGCCTCTGCAGAAGTGCATATTTTTAATGTATGTTAGAATTTATAATGCATATATGCATCATTATAAATAGACTTGAGAGCTAAGTCCTGGAACTAGCCCATGGTATTAATTCTAATTTAGATTGGGCCCAATTCCAAGTGGGTGCCTATGCATGCAAACAGTCGTCTGAGTGTACAATTGGATGTTATGAACACAAAATTATTTCTTGTGCTCATGCATGCATAATTTACACGCACTAATTTAGATACCAAAGTAATTCCCTAGCAGAATTCCAGTGATCAGATTTAACTTGAAGACTGCTGTTAAAAAAAATAACAAGTCACAGTAATATATTCTTTAGCCACATAAAAAGGAAGTAACTGAGAAACTCATTGCTGTTTCTATAACTAAAAAAATAAAAACCTTTCACTAGAAACCTATCATTTTTCAGCCGACTGCTGGGTTTTTTCCTCCTTCAAATCACCCAGTTAATTTCTCCCATACAATTTCATTTCTACTAATACATATTCTAAATTGTGGCTTATGAGTCAGTGTGTGAAGCATTAAAATAATAATGCATTAAAATAATCAGCATTAAAAATAATCAGCAAGATATGAACACTGTTAAGTAGCATTTTTTTTTATCAGGTGTATCTGAGTTTCAAGTTTATATGCATAAAAAAAGCCCCAAATCTCCTCTCGGGAACCAACATTGGCTTCTCAGTTTTGAAGTGAAATACCAAATAAGTGAATGCAGTGACCCATAAGTGACCTATGAATCATAATCTAATAAGGATCTAACTTGTATTAAGGAAATCAAGAAAAAGATATTAGGCAAATTGTGCTGATGAGCAAAAGAAGTGAAATTATTTCTCATGATAAAGTTGTTTGTGTCCTTTCCAAAATAAAATAATAAACATTGATTAAACATTTGCCAGCTCAACTGCCTAGAAAGCTGCATTTTGTAACAAGATCATGTAGAAATCATGCAAAATCATCATCAAGCATGCAATTAGCACCCTGGGAAAAAAGACCTGTGCAAAAAAAGACATACTGTTTTTTCCGTACACTGGTGCAATTCTGATTTGCCCTTTTTGTCACCTTTTCTTAAAAGGTAAAGGGGGTATTTTAAAAGTTACAAGAAATTTTCTTAAGAGAATTCTCTTATTTTAGAAGGTGTGAGGCTTGTTTTTTTTAAATAAATTCTACGAGTGGGAGCATTTGCTTTTGTAAAAGCTGCTTGGAAAGTTAATTATTTTCTAAGTCACATACTCAAGATGTTAATTTATAAAGTAGAATCCGAAGACCAGTGTTCATTCAAGTCAAGTAAATTTGTTCCTGACTATAACCCGGGTCGAAGCAGGCCTTGTACATGACAATACACGTTTGGGAAATGTTTTTGAAAATAACCTCTTCCCAGAGCTACAGATGCTGCATACAAGCAGCAATTTATAATCTGGAATTTCCCCTGCCTCTTCCCTTGTCCCTTCATTACTGTTCATTGTGATCAGAAGACACTCCGAGATGTGCTGACACCCTTTAGATTCAATTAGCAGAGGTGGAAATTACCTTACCAAAACCAGAGCTGTAGCAATTTCAATTCAGCAAATTGTGGCATATTCTCAGCTATATGAATAAAACTATCAAAGCTAATCAAAACAATTATACCTGTGTTTGTAATCAAGCTGGCATTTAAGAATACCATCAAAATTACTTGTTACAAGTTTGTTGCTTGTGGGGATTCGGGGAAATCTGTGCTGGAAGATTCATTCAGCATTTCAGTCTTTCTAAGGAAACAGAATCCAGCAATAATACATTTTTCAATTTGAACCAATATTTGTATTACTGTGTTGCAAGATCCTTGATGTATTTTTTATATATTAAAAAAAGCACGTACATACATGTATGTATGCATCTGTCAATGTAACTTATACATGATGTCTCCCTACAAATAATTTTTTTTTTTAATTAAAAAGTGCTGCATACCATGACAGTAGCTTATTAAAGTGAGACTGTATTTATGGTAAAAGATAAGTCACTGTTCATTAAATGACTTGAAAGGATTTATTTCTCCATCACAGAACACTTCCAAGCATTTCACATTGCTTTGATAGATATGTCTGGCAGTTTCTCCAGCCAACATGGTGGTTTTCAGTCACTGGAAAAATGCTCTTTAGGTCTTATTCAGAGGCAACAAAGGAAAAGATCCCACTTGTAAGCGAGAGTAAATATTTCTCAAAAAACTGTTACCATCTATTTCAGAGTGTTCAAGGGGTTTTGAGCTGAAGGGATAGTTACTAAGATTTAACTGCAGTTTCTACAATATTTGGTATTCTTAAAAAACCCAACCCTGGAGCTGTATATACAAGTAAAACTGTTTTCTGTCTTTATTGCAGGTTTCTAGCTCGAATTTTTCAGAGAATCTGGAAATGGTCAGTCCTAAAGGCCTAAAAAGTCACAAGACAAATTTAAAAGACATTTGCCTTCCCACAGTCCTCAGTTTTTCTTAAGATAATTTATTGGCTTCTGGTTCTTGACTCATGATTTTAAGCACTTGGGATAGGCACTAAAGAATTAGAGGGAAAAGAGACCAAGACGAAAAATGTGACTACATCCAGAAGAGACTGAATGGGGCAGGCAGGAAACCATAATACATTTGCCATTCATAGAAATGCCCTTTCCCCAACCAGTTCTTGTCTTGCAAACAGAGGAAAGGACAGCATAGATTTTCTCATCTAACCATCAACTGTAACTCCAACGAAAACCACACTGTATAAGATTAACCAAACCTGCGAGAAGCCCAACCAACAAGTCTTTTTTTCAAGAGAGACAGGCCCATGTTTGAAGAACACACAACCAAGAAGATGCTCTCAAGGGATACAGATTTAGGTGATACTTATTTTTAATATACTTGAGCCTAAGGTAATTCTCCTCCTTTTCACTCCTGGATTTTTTCGGATTCCAGAAGATTGACAACTCTGTTGCAAAAGACAGCATCTCACCGAGACTTGTCAAATGCACTCAGCCTGGGATTAAATATTAGTCTGGGTCCTGCAAACATCTGTACAAATGAGTAACTTAAGAGTATGCCTCAGTGCAAAGCCATTTACTTACCAAAATGTTTAGAGGAAGGAACAATGGGGATGCAAATTTTAATGGTTTACCACTCAAGCAAATCTTAGTGGAATTTCATGTATGGCAAAGACAAGACACTTCATTACCTCAAGTGCCTTCTCCCTTCCAAACTAAAAAACTTCCTTAAAAAAAAAAAAAAAAAGAGAGAGAAAAAAAGTGGTTTCACTGTCTCAAGAAAACATTTTCAAAAGATTCTTATAATGAAAAATTTTAATGAAATCATCGAGATCACACATCCAGGTCCTAGGATTTTTTCTTCTGAAGTATATGTGCTACAAAACCAACATAAATACATTTATATTTACTGGCCATTTGAGCTACTCTGTCACACTGATTTTACACCAACCTGTCGATTTGGAATCAAAGCAATGACATGAGGTCAGCAGTGATGCAATGAAGTAGGGAATCAGACCCTTCACATTTATACATGTTCCACTCTGGCAGAAACTAAAGTGAGCATTACATTTCCCAAAGGCTAAAACTCCATGTTTTTTTCCTAATAACAGTTTTAATTACTCATTAATTTCTTATGAATAGCTATAAGCAGTGAAATTCGAAGAGATTCATTTGGCATACAGAGATCAAAAAGAGTCCTTTTGGCAAAAAGTATCAAAACTTCATCATTATGCAGCTTTTGCCTTTTCCCCACCAGTAATTGTATTTTAAGAAATGTGTCCATATATGAACCAGACCTAAGAATGAAAAGTCTCTGGAGAAAACTGGAAAAGCTTCCCATCAGATTTAATCAAACTGTGAAGATCTTGGGCTCCTTTATCCAAAAGCAGAATACTGTAGCACTGCCAGAAGCAATGGATAGGATCAGGACCCCACTGTAGCAGCAGATACAAAAACACAGGTGAAGAAAAAAGAACTGCTCAAAAAAGCTTCCTTTAAAAGATGACAGAAAATGGAAATATGAATTATCCTTATTTTGTAAATAAGGCTACAGTGTCCCTTTGCACACCGTGTTCATCTGACACTCTGCAAAGACTCTGAAAGCGACCACTTGTCACTGAAGCATTAATCCACTGTCTTTGCTTTAAGGCCATCTTTCAAACTGGCAACCAGTCACAAGTAGGATCCCACAGGAACTGATATTGACCCTCAGAAAACACAGTCCAGGAGTACAGCACAGGCTGGTATCTCCTTGGCTGGGGAACAGCTCTGTGGAAAGGTATCCGGGGGTCCTGGTGGACAACAAGCTCAAGACAAACAAGCAGCATGCTTCTGCTGCTGCAAAGCCAAAGAAAGTCAGCAGGATGCCAAGTTCATCACCAAGGGCATTACCAGCAGAGATGAAGTCTTCATTATCCCACTCTGTTCAGTGCTTATCAGGCCACACCTGGAATACTGTGTTCAGTTCTGGTCCACACCGTACAAAAAATATGTGGACATGCTGGAGAGGGTCCAGAGAAGGGCCACAATGATGATCAACAGACTGGGAAGCTGGCCCGTGATGAAAGGCTGAAACAACTGGGTTTGTTCAGTCTCGAGAAAAGAAGGCTTTGAGGAGACCTTATCACCAGATTCCAGTATTTAAAGGGCGGCTACAGAGAAGGTGGAGACTCCCTTTTTACAAGGGGTCATATGGAAAAGACAGGGGTAATGGGCATAAGTTAGTCCTGAGGAGATTCCAACTGGACACAAGAGGAAAATTTTTCACAGTGAGGATAGTCAGACATTGGAATAATCTCCCCAGGGAAGTTGTGGAGTCACCAACTTTGGACACTTTCAAGATTCAGCAGGACAGGGTGCTGGGCCCTGTTGTCTGCCTAGACCATGCTCTTCCCAAGAAAGGTTAGACCAGATGATCCTTGAAGTTGCTTCCAAATTGGTATTCCAGGATTCTACAGTATCTTTTTAATACTTCTACCCTCTGACTCTCTGAAGATAGTAACAAAAAGCCTGTCAAAACTCAACATATATTCAAAAAACAATGTGATAAAGTGTGACAAAAAAAAGTTCTCCTTGGAAAAAAAAAATATCTGGTCACATAAATAATGAAAATTCTTGTTATCCTCTAAGTATTTTTAAATTTGGAATCAAAGAAACCACAAAGTGTTTTCAAGACATTTACTCATTGTCTTTTGAAAAGGTCATTTACTCCTAAGTCCTGTAAGCCGATAATAACTCCAAAATCTCTTCTGATCAGTTAGTAGTCAGCCACCACTGATGTAGAGCTTTAATTTTGCCATCATACGGTTATTGCTTCACCCCCCACTTGTTCTTGCTGTGCCCGTAAACAGAGAGGATTCTAGCTCCCAGTATTCCTCCTGAGCATCAACTCTATTTCACGACTGGTTGTCTGAAGCCATGACAGACCCTTATAGGCCACAAGCTATTATGAATTACAGCTAATTAAGATACTCGAAAAATTACTTACTACTGGTACACTCCAGCTCAGATATGGAAATGTCCTAATATGCTCTCGGTGAAAACCAGTAAATCAACAGACTCTCCTTGAAAAGTCACCCAGGAGTTCCTTGACAGTTACCAATTGTTCACTTAAGATTGTGGAATTTTTTATTTTTTATTTTTTTTTAAATAAAATCATAATCGTTGCTTCTTCGTGAGGTTAAGTGGATCTTAGAAGACATATTACGTGTCACAGTCCTTGGTCTACCCTCAAAGTTACTATAATTCATGTAGCAATGGGCAACACCACACTGAGCCAAAGCAAACATGTCCTGCAATGAACTCTCCTCATTCTGTCTACTTCTAAATGAGTCATAGGAATACAGAGAAGCCATACAAATAATGTATCCCATCTACCACCTTTTTTATGAATCAAACACAAAGCACGTGGAAAAGGCACACAGCTTCCATAGAGACTCTGAAGGACCAAAGGCAGCCCTTCTGATCATCAGCAGCTCGCAGACCAGCACCTCTCCTGTTGTGCACCAACGTAAGAGCACTTTTATGTGAAGCCTTCCCTCTCTGCACACGTTATCGAGCTGGGGCTGGTTTTATTTCATTTCATGTTGAATTTTCACTAGGGCTTTTGTTTCTCTATTTTTGGTGCCAGATGTTCTTTGCTTTCAAGCAGATCTGGATACTTGGGCCTAGCAGCTCCTTGTCAAAGTTCCTGGCTTAAATGCTCACCTCTTAATTTGCCTTTGACTAAACCACTCTCTACCCACGGCGGCTTAAGAACCACTGTTTGTGAAAGGAAAGAAACCAATTGTCTCATGAAAAATGAAACAAGGAAATCCACATAACTGTTTCATGAGATAGGCGACAGAGTTCCTGAAAGCTTTCTTCTTCCAGGGTAACACAAATTGAATAAATTTCTCCTTTACAAACAACACAGGACAAGTTAAAAATTAATATACTATGGTCAAAAAGAAAAGAAGTAGGCCAGGGTCTCTCCTGGTAACTACTCTGAGGTTAATAAAGTTGTAGAAATTAATTTGGCCCAACCTTACCATGTATTTAAAGCCGATTACAAAAATTAAGCTACCACCAATTTAAATGTCAGTGGTTACAAATCCCCAGCTTTGCTTTTTCTTAAAATTACTACTTGCAAACACCACAAAATTACTTTCTCACATACATAGATTAGCTTCATTGCTTTCCTTGTCTTCTTTAAAGCATAAGGCAGCAATCTGCATGTCTCCATGGAAAGGAGGAGTAACCCAAAAGTGAAAATACAAGCTCGTGATCTTAAAAATTTCTCAGATTCAAAGTTCTGCAAAGCAACTCGAAAGCAACAGGACCCCCACGTTAGAAAGATATGAATAACCCTAAGTAATCAAACCTTCTGACTTGTTTTTGTTACACCCTCATCTTTGTTGCTACCACAGTGGCACTGGAGGAATTGAAGAGTTGCAGTCTGTAGCATCAAGCACCTTTAACTTTTCTCCCAGCCCCAGACACGCAGCTCAGATTCAGCTTTATGGATCATCCAAAGGCAAGGCACTATAGTTCTTCAGGGTGTATGTAAAGCCCTCAAAAATAAAAATTAAAAAAACAAACAAACAGAAAAAACACCACACACACAAAAAAAACCCAAAAAACAAAAACAAAACAAAAAAAACAAACAACAAAACAAACAAAACAAACAAAACAACACCAACAAGAAAAAAAAAACAACACCACAAACAAACAACAAAAAAAACCAAACCCAAGAAGTCAGGGCTTAGAGAGACATTGTGTGCCTTATACCACTGCCCAATTTATACTGTGCTTTATGTCAAAAGGCAGCACAGAGGCTTGGCTTCACCTTTTCTTTTCTATTCTCCTCACAGCACCTGTCAACCTGACCAATGATTTTGCCCACACTAATTTTTTGCACTGAAAAGATGGCAATACCTGGTGCAGATTGCTCTCCTAGTCCAGATAGTGGGAGTAAGGGAATTATTTAACTGGTAATTGAGCCCTAAAGGACACAACTAAAAAAAAGAAAGCCTAAGGCTAGGTAAAGTTTAAATTCAGACTCAGAACTAGAAAGAACTTCCCTGATTATATTACTCCAGACGCTGAATTTGCCTTCCACAACGATAAAGCATTTTTGTGCAAACCTCACCAAAAAAGTCACTCTGAATGTCACAGACAAGTCATTATTTTGAGGAATTGTCACAACAGAGGGGCAAAAAAGTAATACAAGAACACTAATGTGAGCCTTTAAGTGCCTCCTACAAATCACGGAGGCGGCAGAAATAGCAAGAGAAAAAGACAAACCCAGGTTTTATTTTAAGTATGGAATTGAAAGCAAGTCATGTTGAGATCCAGGCAATTATTTTGTAAGTGATATGAGAGAATGGACCTTTTTTTTCTTCCCCTGTAGCCATCCTTGTTGTTTTTATTTCCCCCCTACACACACAGCTTATCACCATCCAAGCTCTGCCTGTGCTCTGAGAACCAAAAATCCAGTGTGATTTCCAACAAACACACCTAAGAAATGCAGCAGCTCCTGGCACACATGGAGCAGGAACCCCTGTGCCATTTCCCAGTAGCCCAGAGTGCACCATGTGCTCTGCCAGACAGATCAGCTGACTGGTGAGAAATGATGACTGGAGAACCTGAGCCTCACACTGTACTAGCATTTGCCCAGGCACGTTCTCAACTTTAAGAAGCCTCCAGAAGAACAGATGAAACATGCTCTGCCCCTTGTTGCAATCATACCTCTTCTTGCTTGCTTCTTCAAAAAAAAATCTTTTGAAAGCAACTTAAAAGGATCTGGAGAATAGGCACTGTAACAGCAGTCACACCTCCCCTCTCCCACCTCCTCACCAACTCACACTATATCCTTTGGACCTCCTCTCAGGAGGTATAGCTTGGACATAACAGAACTCTGAACTGTGGCTCTTCATTTCCTGTGTAAGACAGAACAGCAAAATTTACTGCCTCCTTCCTGTCCTCCCCTCTAAAATTCACCCTTCACACTGAGCTGAGAAGAGATAGGTTTATGCCTAGTCTCATCCCAGTGTTGAAATAGCACGGGTTCAAATCCCTCACGGAAAAGCAGTAAAGACTAGCTATTCAGACTGAGAACTTAATAATTGGAAATTACTTGATTTTTATACACACCAAGCCCTCTTGCCTCACAGGTGAGAACTGTAAAAGTATTCATCTGGCGAGGCTCATCACCTCTGCCATCACTACAGTCAGTACAATGACTTAGCCTCCTTTGAGGACTGTTCCGCAGCAGTGAGGGGATGACTGCTTTTTGTGGGGGTTTCTGGAAGTCCTAAAGTTCACAAAAAATGTGAAAGTCAGGAAAAAAGAGACCCAGAGACAACCTTTACAGGATCACAAGCTGCAGGGGAGTAATCTCCTATAATACCACAAGTCCATGAACCTTACACTTTAAATGCAAGTGATCAAGTACTGCTTGTTGTGTGACAGTGGAACTCAACATGAAGAAAACAGATACCCTCATATTTTAGAGGCCACCCCGAGAATCACAGAGAAGTAAGTATGAAGGAGATGTCCTTGGTTTTCAATGTGCACTGTAAATTTATTTTATTATGTAAAATTCATCTCTCTCTTTTTCCCCATTTAGGTCATTTCACTGGACCTCTTTTTCATAAGAAAACCACAAACATCCCCATAGCATTCTCCCAGCCTCCAATCTGTTCCAAGGTGGCAGAACACTACCTTCCATAATTTACCATAGCAAGTTGTTTCTTAACAAATTTTAAGGTTTAATTCCCTTCTGCAGGAGTTAAAACTTCCAGCCACTAGCACCGTGGCCTTGAGGCAGATGCATGTACTGTTGTCCATACATACAAGTAAAACTGTTTGAATTCACCAGTCACTGCAGAAGACCTGGCCATGCATGATAACAGGTAAGTACCAGTCAGTATCCAGGCAACTGGAGCTTTTCTTGACATTGAATGGATCTTTTGCTCCACCGGGAAACCTAGATAGATGACTCCTGATTGCCGAAGTTCACTACTCCAGACTCTGCCTACAGCTTCCAGTAGAATCCACTGGCTTTTCTGCTAGCTGTTTTCTTCTCACGGTGAAGAGAGGAAGGATGAAGCAGAGATGGAGATTATGGACTGTCAGGGACTCAAAGCCAGCTAGTTCATATTTCGCTCTGACGAAGAGCATCCTGCACAGTCAGTTTAGGATCTGTGCTGCAAAACTAAGAGAACCACAGTGTTTTTGTGATACCACCACTTCTGTGCCCATTTAGACAGTAAACTCTCACAGTAAGGGTCAAGCTTTATTTTGTGCAACGTGCACAAAATACAGAGAGATTCTAATCTCTGCCGGGTCTCTGGAAGGGCCTTCCATACAATTCATACAACCTCCATACATATTTTCAGAGCACTGAAGTAGTTCACACAAGTGTTTCATTAAATAGCAAGATCCTGCCATTCTGCATCCAGCTTCTTTCCATAGTTTGGCTCTCTGAATTGCAGCTTCAAAGACTAAGTCTGATACTCAAAGCACCATATGAAGAGCAACATAAAGATTAATTTACACATACAAATAAAAATGACAGAGAAGCCTAAAAATTTCAAGATATTTTTAAGCTTTTTAGCATTTCAGAACATCCACTGCCTTTGTAAAAAAGTGCAACATAGGAAGAGAAATTTATGTGCAATCAACTAAGTGTGCATATAAAAATCACTAACTGCAACATCACTCATGGAACTGTCATGGGCAAACTGCTTCCAGACAAAGTTCACCCACTTAAAGGTAACTTTTGCTCCTCCATGCGACATCCAGTTTCCTTATTCAATCCATTCTGGACCTCCAAGGCCTCATCAGAAATGATGAAACCTGAAGCTTCCTGAACTACTACAAGTACGGCTCTCAAATGAGCTGTCCAGGGCAGCAAACTATCTACATTATTCCAGTAAGAGTTAAAACTACATTAAGCAGTTTATCTGACCTCTATAGATGAAATGTTTATTTTAAAATGTATTTCTTGGCTTCTAAGGGAATTTTACCTCACTATGATCTGTTAAAAAATAAACCACACCAAAACACTAGCAGTTCTTTAAGAACACATTTTTTTTCTGTGAAGAACAGTGACAGTTGCAAAAACTGAAGTAGCTAGAGTAAAACTAAAATGTCCATGGCTGAAGCACAACAATCAACATTAAAGGATGAAGTAAAGAAGTTAAAGGGTGAAGACATCAAAGGTGTCTTGTGTTACACGCAAACAGTGAAAATGGTTTTAACTTTTAACTTTAATTCTTGCTTAAATCAGGCAAACAAGTTTGGAATCTAGATCGCAAGCACTTATCCCCTGTGGGTTCAGTTTCTTCCTCTAGGAACTTGTAGGAACAAAATCCTGAACTTCTCCCTCTGACCCCGAACAAGAATCAGACTCATTTTCACGTCCTTCCACCAGTACCATGATCTTGGGCCACACAGTAGCTCCCATTGAGAGAGATTTCTCTTGTCCAAGGGAGTTTTCTTACACATACCTATTTCTAGTCTAACAGTTAGAAATGTCTCAGAGGAAATAAAAGACAGGATTTAAAGCACAAAAGGCAGGAAAGCAAAAGGGCCTAACCTCACCCATAATTAGGCCCTTTCAAAGCACCCTGGCAGACAAACCTGTGGGTTTTTTGATCCTCAAGATACAAGTGCTTTAGTGTTCTGCACAAGGCAGTTCTCAACAGGGACAGAAGCAGAAATTGGCTTATTTTCAAGGTCACACCAAACTGCTAATCTTAGAAGCCTCCATGCTTAGGGCAGCAGCCAACCGGTCTGTTACAGGGAGCATGGACATAGGCAACTCAATTCCAGATGGGCTGCTTCAACTAAGCAAGTTTAACCTTTTCAGTTTGCAAGCTCCACAAGTTTAAGGAGTCTTTCCTGAACTTTGCTCTAAGACCCTGGTTCTACATCACAGTTCAGGTTTATCTTCAGACATGCCACAGGCCAACTGAATTCAACTACTCATGCACCATTTATCGTTGGTATGGCTGCAGTTCAAGACAGATATAAGCCACCTCCTATGGTCTTCACATAAACCAGAACTTACACTCTTAACTTGAAATAGTCAAGAGGCAGCTCTGAGACTGGGTCTGTTCTGGAGTGAGGTGATGATGGGAGCAAGCAGTAACTATGCAGAGGTCCAGCACTTCATTAGAGGCTGGAGATGGGCACACTCAGTCTCTGAGCCAGGCCACAGCCTCAAGATGCTCCTGGCTGCATGCATCTCAGGGAGGTCCAGCTGGCCACCCTTGCACAAGTCTACCCTTAAAACAGGACGTGTGTCCCAAACACAGAACAAGAGACCATTTCCAGTCTCAACAAACCTTGGACAAACACAATGTAAAGAAACAGAGAAAGGAGAAGAAAAGGACAGTGAAGGACACACTGACAGTGAGATGAACCATGGCTACTACGGACTAATTGCTGCTTCTTTTTGGATATGGCACGTGGCATAAAGAAACATGGAGGAAGGTAAGAGGTGGCTTTGCAGTGATTTTGCTTTGGGTGGTGTGATTCTCCCCAGCAGGAAGACAGAATATGAGGAAGAAGAAAGGTTCTTACTAAAAATCCAAGGCCATGTAGCACCTTTTGGATCCTCAAAGGAATCAACAAATAAAGATTCTCCCATTCAGACTTCATTCTCTACTTCTTGCTTCCACTCAGGGGAGAGAAAGGGGAGGATATTGATGAACAGTTACAAGAGCAGTTAGTATCCTAAGAACCATGTATCTTGAAGGAGAAATCCCAAAAGAATTGGTAATAAAGAAACAAGTTTTAAGAAAGACATAAGATTTATTTTTTTTTTAACATTACTTTATCAATGGTGGATTTCTGTAGACATACACTGGAACTCTGCCTAAAAAGCTTGGAAAACAAAACCTCAATCCAGATTTAAAATACATGTAAAGTAAGATTCAACTGTTGGGACTGAAATAATCGGTCTTGATCTAGAATACACCTTATCACATTTGGGTAAGGCCTTGTAAAAAAAAAACCAACAAACACCATTGGAGCTCTGAACAGTGAAATATCTATAAATCCCAAAAGTTAGAGCTCACAAATGCAACTGCAGAATCCTTCAATGAGAAATTGCAATGGATTTCCCCCACATTTTCTCCTGCAGAAATACTGAGGATTGCTGGAGGGTTAACCAATCCCCCAAGAAAAGAATGATAGAAGCCAGTCAACTGGACTAAATTGTTTCAGTCTATCCCAGTTGCCAAGTGACCTTGGCTGGCTGAGTTGGCCATCACATTTCATTTACCCATTTTGCCTTCATTCGTCTCCAAATGCCCCTGAAATAATTCTCAAGACTGATCTTCAAGCAATGACACAAGAAAATTTGCAAGATGAATGGAAAATAGTTCTCTACTTTCTGCTCTTGTACCTCCCACAACAGATGTTGCTTGCTGGGATATTTTTGAAAAGGACAAATTACCTTTGTTAATTGAAACTGTGCACCCTGCATTTTACAGGGAAGATGTCACAGCAAGCACGACCTCACTTTGCAAGGAATTACAAAGCTCTCACACAAAAAAATGTAGCAAGGAGAAAACACACAGACTCAACAAAAAATCAAACAAGCAAGCAAACAAATTAAAACCAAAACAAAACAAAAGAAAACACACACAAAAAACCCAAGAACCCTACAAAGTTGTTTAGAAAAGAACAAACCATTCAGGATGGTTCTGAAGCAGCCACTGCTATGTGAACAGTTATGAGTAAGTGGCCACAGGGATGTCAAAAAGAGTATTCAGTTTCATTTAATGTCCTCATTACAAATCCTGCTGAGGGGCAGTAAAGTACATTCCTTCACTCTGCAGATGTCAGTAATGGAGAGGTGCTGAGAGTCTCCTCGTGGTGCTGATGCTGTGAACTACACAAACCCAGCCTTGATGGTAGGTTGGCTCATGCCAGTGGCAAGTGTCTCAGAAATCCTACATCTCTGCACCCTTGTGAGGATCAGTGCTTCCTATCAGTGGAGTTACTCAGTTGGTGAGGGTTAACACACACTTAGGTCTTCAACTCAAGAGTTTGAAGGACCCTGATCTAAAGTCCCTTGAAAGCAACAGGAGAAAAGGCTTGTTCCACGGACTTTGCACAGGCCTCCAATAAAATTCATGTGAGAAAATTAATATTTCAGATAGAAAATAAACCACACACCAGAATATCCCAATGCTTCAGCTCCTTCAAGCTGGATAAAGCATTATAAAAGGTAATGGTAGGGAAACATCTTGGAGTGGCTCATCTTTGCACCTTTAACTTGCCTTAAGAAAAACATACAAGTAATGCTGCCAAAGTAGCCGCATTTTCTTCCTCCATTGTAAAGTGCCAGTTACAGCTTGCAAGTAAGGGAGCAACGCTATTGTGAAGGAATCCCCTCAAATAACTGAAATTTTTTCAATAGATTCAGCCACACCTAATTTTCTTTTATGTAGTGCACTATGTATAGATACATGCACAAAAATACACAGACATACACATGAGAGTAAGGAAAACAGCAAGCTTTAGGAAGACAGATAAAAGCTTCAAATATCTGATCCAGTTCAAAACTTTTAAGCATTGAGAACATTCAAACTGTCACCCTTGTGAGCCATCCACAGGAACGCTGTATCTAAAGCAGAGAAGCCTCACAAGACAATGTTTAGTCTGTTCTTCACTATTCATTCAATAACAAAATTGTAAGACTCAGCAGGCTGCCCTCCCACCAGAGAAGCTATTAAGCCATAGACTTAAGAACCAACCAGACTTTTTCATATTGCCCCATGTCAAACATTCAAAGGCTATCTCATAAAACCACACAAGCACAAATGCTAGATGGCCAGTGCAGATACCTACATCCATTCTGAGCCTGAAAAACTGAGATGATCAGAATATTCAAACATCACATTCAGCCACCAGACAAGCGTATGCTCCTAACCACAGCAGGCATACCAAGCTGGGGTGGCACACCAGACATGGGACACAAAGCCTTGGAAGGAGTTTTTACTGAGCAAATAGCAGGACAACGTAATTAAGAACAACAATGGTTTGGTAACTGTTTATGGAGTATGTCCTTGGCTGTTTTGTCTTGTTCCACGCAGGACTGATTTCCCTAAATGCCTCACTGTCTGCTAGTAGGGTACGGAGCAGCTGGTTTTTGAAAAACACAAAACTACACCTCTCTGCATGGGGACAGCTGTTTGTACCACGTAACTTCCTGATTACTGACTGGGCTGTACAATGCACCAGCACTAAGTTAGAATTTACTAACCTAAAAATGTTGACTATATTTGCTCTTGCTGCGCTGAAAGAGGGAAGGTGCAAGGAGTGCTGTCCTCTTGAAAGGCATCTTTGGCTGTGACTTTCTCATGATACTTTCCTAATCCTTATCTGCATGAGGACGTTGAACAGCCACTTCACTACCCTAGTATTTCAGAGGAAAGACACCCCACTGCCCCCCAGCCATCAGTTAACCCAGAAATTTAGGTTATAAATCCCTTAAGTTCCTAGAGCAGAGACAGCAAAGATGCTTGTGGCTCAGAGTATAACCAGTCCGCATAGCACTGCAGAAGACTTTTCTTGCACATGCACCCTTCTGCCCCTTCCAGACAGCTCTTCTACCCATTAAGTGACTCTTCTGGAACACCATAAGAAATCCACTTCAAGACTTCAAAGAGTGGGAGAGCCAGAACCCTTTCATAATAGTGTCAGACTATATAGCTTCGAACAGGACATGGAACAGACCCATTGTCAATTCATCTCTTTTCCCCACTACAACATTAAACCTTTACCCAAGCTTCCAGTCTACCAAATTTTGGGGTTTCTCTTGCCCTAGACCACTGCATTTTGCAGCCCAGCTGCTGACAGGCAGAAAGGACGTGAGTGTGCAGACCTGCTCCTGCTTTAGCCATAAGTGCTCTTTAAACCTGGCAAAAAACAGCTGGTCTGCACAGCTGAAAAACCTGCATTTGACTGGGATCTGTTGGAGTAGCAGATTCTTCGGAATTACTTTTTATGTTAACTGTGGCTGGTCAGGAGTCTGGCTGTAATTTCTGGTAATTCTCACACCACCCATGTTTTACAAACATTTTTTTTTTATGTCAAAATTTGCACTTCCTAGTTGGTCAAAATCCTGTCAATTCACCAGGTCTAAGGTAGGTCTCACCTCATACACTGTGTTACAGGATCAGTGGCTGCTCTTAGACTGGTATATTCAGATAATGGGCCAAATCCTCAGGTGGCACAAACTAATAAAGATCTGCTAAAAGAACAGTTATTCCAAACTACACCAGCTAGTTTGGCCAACTGAAAGAAGCAGCAAGTCCATCACTTTAAGATCTCTATGACAAAATGCTGATGTGTGATCTGGGGAATCAGATATGTGCTTCTCTTCTTAACATCCAGAAAAATTGATGTCCATGATAAAGTGTCCCTTTAAACAAAACCAGAGGTCTTCAGTACGTATTTAATTAATTTCATTTCTCCCTTTATACACCTGACTATGACAGAAGAATGTAGCAGAACAATAATAAAATGACATCTCTACCAGCAAAGCAAGGCTTTGATGGAGTACACTGGCTGGATATGAATCTGAATTAATTATTTCTTTATCCTCTGACTACTAAGTTTTCCCCAAGCCTCCAAAACACCACAACTTTTAAATTGTGCAGAAACAACCCAGTTCACAACAAATAACCAGACTTGATAAAGAACAGTCTAAACACTGGAGGATCTATGACTTTTAGAGAAGGTCAAGCTGCATGACCACATAGCATTCCTTCTGGTCTTAACACTTTGCATATTACACTTTGGGAAGACTTCAGCATTCATTCCTTTCCAAGTACCAAACCAGCTAGTTTTACTGTAACTTGTATGGCCTCTTATCAGCTCCTACTGCCTGCTGGCTCAACCTTACTTGTTAATTAAAAAGCAACACTGCAGGGGATCTGAATAACAATTAACACCCTTTTTTGCTGCTAAAACACTAATACATTACTAATGCAACATACATTTGCTCAGAAGAACAAGGAACCCAAGATGGTTGACCTTGCCTCAAACAGCAGCTTCTCTGAAAAAATGCATCCAAACCACACATCCCTCCCTCAGCACTATGTGAATCTGATCCACATCATCTCAGCAGCACTCTACTGGAATGGAAGAGGAAACCCTGGCTCACAAAACTGCTGCAGGTGGGTGGCTTCTATGTGCCCTATAGATCTCAAGCTCTGGAATGGGGTTTTCAGGCTTGAGTTCAATTCCCATCTCAGCTCAAGCAGATACTCAACTACCAATATCTAGGCTTCATCCTATAGCAAAGATAACAGGGAGGCCCTCTCAGCCACTCTAGATGAAACTGTTCCACTACAGATAAAATACTTAAATATCTATACAGGAGAAAGCACAAGAATGTGTCTGGCTCTGTCAATTACATTACCTGTAAGGATGTTCATTGCCAAGCAAAATCCTCCGTCTCTGTTTCTGCTTCAATGATTTTTTAATTATTTATATAAAATGTAAACAGCGGGGATTGTGAAGACTTCTCAACTTCACACTGGTTTTGAGCTTTGTGGTTACAGGGACTAGTGGGACACCCAAATGTAAATGATCCCTCATGAAATATGGAAAGTGAATGCAAGTTTTCCACATCCTAGGTGACAAGACAAAGCAACAAACTCACAAAAAAAAAAAAAAAAAAAAAAAAAAAAAAAAAAAGGGGACAAAAGCAAAAAAGGAAATTTCCTAATTTCACAAAAACGCTGTGAAAAATTGGTAATTGTTTTCAAGTTGAGCTTAGTCGAA